>BQNB010040219.1:3102-17026 GCA_026074375.1 Tanacetum coccineum
CTGTATACTACTTCTCGGTATCATTGACTCTGCTTTTAGACTATCCTTACTATATATTTGATATTTTATTATATTATATGTATTTTAAGGTGTAGTCTGAGCCGATCAATTTTTGGCGCCGCTGCCGGGGAGGCTGTGCAAACGTTTATCGTTACGTTTGATCAATTGTTTTTGAAACTGTGAATATTTTCTTTTATTATAAAAATACAGATAAAAACCAAAGAAAAAAAAAACCAAAAATATAAAAACATTGTCCATAAAAAAAGAAATAAAATTCACAAATTGGTAAAATACCAAAATATAATATTCTCAACTGAGGTATTATCATAATAAGTTCCGGTGAACTTGTTGGTTCCCAATTCGAACAAAAGATTTAAAAACTTGCCTTTTGTGTCTCTTACGACGTACGGCTCACCTTGAAAAGATTAAACAAACTATAAAGTGGGTATAAGGAGGGTTGTTCCTAGGAACTACGACCCGAAAGGAGAAATAAGCTTCGCGCTATTCCTACTCCTCCGCTCACCTGTGCGTTTATCTTTTTGAGAGTTACCGTGAAGTAAGTAGATTATTTGGTTTAAGTTGTCTTATCTCATTGTCCGTTAAAATCAATTGTGAATAAATCTTTGAAAAACCAAAAAAAATAGTGGGTAAATTTTCTTTTTGTACTCTATTTTGTGCAGCGCACTCGTTCTCAGCCCGTAGACGTTGACAACCCAAGTTCGACAAATCTCTGTTGAATCATCATAATCTTGCGAAAACTGATAATCCTCCCATAGTTTCGATGGCTGATAATAGTACTATGGGCAATTGTCGACGCACCCACCTGAGGGTTACGAGGTGACGATAGTTATCCTGAAATCACCGCGAATAACTTGAGATCAAGCATCGGTCTTCTTCATCTTGTCCAACAAGCAATTTTTTGGAAATGATAAAGAAGACCCACATGCTCACATCCGTTATTTCAACCAGATCACTTTCTTACAATGCACGATCCGACGTACCAAATACATCGGTTAAGCTTATGCTTTTCCTGTTTTCTCTCGAAGGGGCAGCCGGATATGGCTCGATAAAAAGAACCCCCTCGTCGATTGACACATGAGATGATCTCTGTTTCGAAATTCTATTAACAAATTCTTCCCTCCCTCTAAACACAGGAAAATCTCAGAAAATGAATCACGAGATATCTAGCAAAAATTTGATGAGACGTTTTATGAGGCTTGGGCATCGTTTCAATGATCTTTTAAGGGGATGCCTATATGGGTTTTCAGAATTGCATCAACTCGATACCTCTATAATGCCCTTAACTCAAATGTCAAGATTCATTGAACTCAGCTTTTTTTTGCCGTGGTAACTTCTTAGGACAAATGCTCGAGAATGTTTAAAAATCATCGGAGCAAGTCTAAGTGTACGTCAATCAAGAAACAAAGCTGTTGTAGCTAAAATGAGTACAAGCTTTCCACCCAAGCGTCTCATCTGCTGTAGCTGAACTCAAAAGACATGGTTCTGGGCATTAATTCTCGATGAAAGAACCAAACCCCAGTTCGCCCCGTAAAAGCGGTTGAACAAAGTTGTGTAACTTGTGGGGGAGGTCATTTTTATCAAAACAGTCCCGCACTAACAGCCAACCAGGCTAACCATGACAATATCCAAGATTATGTGTCCCAGCCGTTCTGCGGCAAATTTCAACCAGCTAATTTGGTTATCGGCTCCGATGGTCCAAATCAGATTCCGCCTCCTGGTTTCCTCCTGTTCAGAATCTATGCAAATTAGTCAAAACAATTTCAATCGAGGAAAACAACTTCAAACAAAACAGAGGAACCAATTTCAACCAAGGTCAGATTTATCGACCTCCGGTGCATCAACCAAGTAGTCATCAGGACCTGCTCCTCAGACACACGGTGTAGGTCAAAACAGATTTTGAAAGATATGTCCACGCCAATGATGTAGTGTTGAGAAACATGCAAAACAAGGTCAAAACCTGCAATCCAAATGGCAAATTTAAGTGACATGCTCTCAAAATTTGTTATGGCTAATTCGCTTCTACTTCGTTCTGGAACTCTTCATGGTAACACTATTTACCAACCAAAGGAGATTTTTAAAGGTATCACTACCGAAGGTGTGTTACCATCCAAGCGACCAAAGCAAATTAAATCATGCACCGAGGTGACATAAGGACACGATGCCTCCTGCTACTAATGGAGCACCGAAGAGTCCACTCCTGTTGTTCAAATTCAGACTCGTAATCCAAATCCTGAACCAATGCTTGACTCTGTTGTTACTCAGTTCTCTAAAGCATCAATTCATTTCCTCACTGAAGAAATGATGAAAGGAGAAGAAAAGCTAACGACCAAAATGCAGGAAATTTCTCCCATGAATCTCCCCCTTTTCTTTAGGGATTTAAGTTTCGAGATTAGCTTTACCGACGCCTTGATGCTCATGCCTAAATTTGCTTCAACTTTAAAAACCTTAATTGGAAACAAAGAAAAATTGAGCGAATTGGCAAGAACTCCTTTGAATGAGAACTGTTCAGCGGTCATCCTCAACAAGTTACCAAAGAAACTTGGAGACCTGGCCGATTCTGATTCTTGTGAATTTACGGGAATTTTCATGCAACGCATTGGCCGATCTTGGTGCGAGCATTAATCTCATGCCTTATTCTGTCTGGAAAGATCTCGCTCTTCCTGAACTAACCCCAACTTGCATGACGCTAGAGCTTGCAGATCGTTCAATCACTGAACCAATCGGTATTGCTAAAGACGTCCGTCTAATGGTGGGAAAGTTCCAATTTCCAGCTGACTTCGTAGTTGATTGAGTTTGAACCAGACCCCCGAGTCCTTTAATTCTCGGGCGATGTTCTTGAAACAAGTCAAGCTTTGATATGATTTTTTGTAGGCGAGATTACCCTTCGTGTTGGCAAGGAGCCTTCACTTCAATCTGGACCAACTCAGAAATACACAGCTGATTACAACCATATGCGGTGAACAAGATCGACGTTCATGATTGGCTTGTGATGAGTATCTCAAGATGGTCCTCGGATTTTCAAACGTTTATCGCCGAGTGGCAATCCCACTCATATTTTGAGCTATTGTTTCTACTGACTTCTCAAATCTCACCTTTCGCGGGACAGTGATTTTCTCTAATGAAGAAGCAGATCGTTCTTGCTCTAGAAGATGATCCAACTTCCTCTGATAGTTGATTCAAACTTATCAGGATTCCTGAGGGGGGACATCCTGCTTCTAGAGGCAATTTTTTTTTTTTTTTTAACAGTGAACCACCACCCCCCCTCCCAAATCATGAACAATACATGCCTGGAGGTAGGAAAGAGCTCAAACTCTGTGAAGCTAAAACCGTTGAATCTTCCGTTAATGAACCTCCCGAGGTTGAACTCAAGGAACTGCCACCCCATCTTGAGTTGCATTTTTAGAAGGTGACGACAAGTTGCTGTTCTAATTGCTAACAGACATGAAAGTGAGGGGGGGGGGGGGGAAAAGGCAGTCTTTCTCAGGTCTCAAGTCCCACAAGGAGCCATCGCTTGGAAACTCTCCGATTCTTATCTCAGACTAGTATATCATTTTATTATAGATTATTAGCAAAAAATAACAAAAAAGCCTTTGTGAGTCAACCCAGCTTGACCCATTGCAATCCATATTACTTTGAATTAAAGGAGCAATTAACATAAACTACATATAATTTTCTAACCTGGTTGACTCGAGAGCTTTAGGATCTGAACTAGCACTTGGTTTACTATCTGATGTTGGGTTTAATCTTGATGGGTCACGGGTCAGCAGGTACGGGTCAGTTTGTGGGCCAAGTTATGTGTGAAGATAAGAGTTGATAGGTACCGAATTGTATGGCAATGGACCAGGAATTTCACACGTTGGTTTGACTAGTTCTTGGTTTACATATTCTTCAGGAGATCATGGGATTATACCCACGTCTCATTTCATGCAAGTTTCTGTACATAACTTTGTTAGCATTAGTCTATAAATAGGTTGTAGGTTTCATATTATAAAGTATCAGTTTCCCTTATTAATAAAAAGCATTGAGACCAAACTTGCTGTTTTGATTGGTGTGACCGTGGTAAGAGTCTGGCGTTAAGGGGCTGATAACCAACAGTGGATAAGGATTATAATGAAGAAGAAGACGTTAGTCCTCTCGTGTCGGTTCAAGAAAAGAGTGTGCCCTTCGCGCTGGCAGAAGCAGAAAGGGGGCTCATACCTGGTTCAGATCAAGAAAGAGAGGGCCGATTGCAACCCTATGCAATCAGGTAGAGTAGAAGAAAGAAGCAGCAGCAGTTGGTCGATTGGTAGCAAACAAGAAAGACGAAAGCAAGCAGAAACTTTTGATCACAGCGGGTGACCAAAAGAATGCAGCAGAAAGATAGCAAGAACTCTTTTGGAAAGGAAAGAAAGTAGCAGCAAGAAGAATGAGAAAGAAAGAAAGAAAGAAAGGAAGGAAGAAAGAAAGAAAGTCAGGTGCCGTGAGAAAGAGAAAGAAAGTCAGGTGCCGTGAGAAAGAAAAAGGAAGAAAGGCAGGAGTAAAAAAAAAAGCAAGACCAAAAAGCGACTTCGCAATTGGGGCAGTCCTCGGGCAAAGAAAAAACAAGCATTTCCAACCTATACACTATGCTAGCAAGACTATGAACGAGGCTCAAACTCACTACAATCTACGAAATGGAATTACTTGCCGTAGTGTATGCCTTTGAGAATTCCGGTCATATTCTTGTTAGTCCAAAAGCATAGTGAATTACTGTCCATTCTGCATCAAGTATCTCTTTGCCAAGAAGGATGCTAAGGCAAGACGATGCGTGGATCTATGTGTCCTAGGAATTTGTATATTTGAAATTCGAGAACAATAAAAGGAGCTGAGAATCTCGCCGCCGATCAGCTGTCCAGACTTTGAATTTATCCTCATCAAGACAAACTCGAGAACAAAGAAATCAATGAAGCATTTCCTCTCGAAACTCTTGGTTCTGTTGCTCTTCAAGATCAAAGTACCCCATGGTTTGCAGATTTTGCAAACTACCATGCGGGGAAATTCGTTATCAAGGGAATGACATCCCAACAAAAAAATAAATTCTTCAAGGATGTCAAACATTATTCTGGGTTGATCCTTCCTGTTTTAAGATCTGTGTGTATCTGGATGATAAGACGTTGTGTTTCTGGGCAAGAAGCTTTAGACATTCTCAAAGCTTGCCACAGTGGACCTACTGGGGGACACTATGGTGCCAATTACACAGCAAGAAAAGTCTTCGATTCAGGATTCTATTGGCCCACCATCTACAAGGATGCCCACGACTTTGTCACCCGTTGTGACATTTGTCAACGTCAAGGAAAAATTACGCAACGTGATGAGATGCACACAATCATCACAAGTTTGCGAAATCTTTGACATATGCGGGCATTGATTTTTTGGGGCCATTCCCGTCTTCAAAGAGGGAACAAGTTTACATATCGTGGCTGTTGCTACTTGTCAAAATGGGTTGAAGCAAAGTGCTCCCCACCATTGATGCCGAGTTGTTTGCAAAATTTTTATAAATCTTCTTTTTCTTCGATTTGGTGCCCCACGTGCTATCATAAGTGATCGCGAACACACTTTTGCCAATGGACCAGTTTACAAAGGTCATGTTACTGTACGGAGTCACTCATACGTCTCTCCACCGCGTATCAACCACAAACAAGTGGGCAAGTTAAGGTGTCCAATCGTGGTTTAAAGCGTTATTCTTGAGAGAACGTGGTGATGAAAATCGTGCCTCCTGGTAGGACAAACTAGATGATGCTCTATGGGCCTTCCACACAGCTTACAAAACACCCATCGGGTGCACTCCGTATAAGCTTGTGTATGTAAGGCTTTGTCATCTTCCGATCGAGTTTGAAGGCTAAATGCCTACTGGGCCCTAGCATACAATTTTGATGTTCAAATGCGGGTGATCAAGGAAAGTTCAACTGAATGAACTCTAATGATCTACGTGTTTCAAGCCTTACGAAATCTCATTTGATCTATAAAGAGAAAACAAGAGGGATACTTGATTGCGAAGATCAAAAACCGCGTTTTCACGTTGGTGATAGTGTTTCTCCTATTCAACTCTAGACTGAAGTTTTCTCGGGCAAATTGAATATCCCGTTGGTTGGACCATTCACTGTAACCCAGTTTTCCCTGTTATGGCACCGGCGAGTTTCTCAAAACTCCGGCCCACTTTAAGGAATGGTCATCTTAATTAAAACACTACTTTGGAGGGGACATACCAACCGAGGTTGTCCCGGATCTCCAGACGTTCCCCATGGACCAATAAATTCGGGGGACGGGTCAAGCATAGCGACCCTAAACAAGCGCTTCGTGGGAGGCACCCCATGCTTATCAGTAGTAGTAATAAATAAGTGTTTTTGTGTGAGAAGGCTTACATTTTCCATTACCCGTGTTTTGTCCATATTTTGTGTGCTTTGTGTTGTATGTCCAGGATTTCCCGGATTGTGAAGACTCTCGTGCTCGCAGTATCCACATGAGTTTCACATCCTCAGCTTCATTTTGGGAATCCAGTATCCAAATTATCGCACGTAACGTTTATCTTTTGGCACACTTCATAAACGGCCTTAGATTTACGTAGGAACCCCTTGAAACATCGAGGACGATGTTTAGTTCTAGTATGGGGGGGATCTTCGATTTGATTTTTGCCTGCAGTCGTTGTTATCACGCAATCCCGTTTTTACCACCAAATTTTTGCAAAAATACCAAAAAAATGAAAAAAAAAAAATTCAAAAATAAAATAAGTGTTTTGTCACAGTTTTGACTTTCCTAATGGGTAGAATGAGAATAATTTTTGACTCGATCGGGCGTGTTGAGCCCTCCCCCCCCCCCCCCCCCTCCCCCCCCCTCCACCCCCCCCCCCCCCCCCCCCCCCCCCCCCACCCCCCCCCCCCCCCCCCCCCCCTCCCCCCCCCCCCCTCCCCCCCCCCCCCCCCCACCCCCCCCCCCCCCCCCCCCACCCCCCCCCCCCCACCACCCACCCCCACCCCCCCCACCCCCCCCCCCCCCCCCCCCCCCCCCCCCCCCCCCCCCCATAGTTGTTCCTCAACTTACCACTGGTAGGCTAAGCTTTCACGAATTCTATTGCTTCGAATTTTAATAAGGTGAAGAACAAGAAGTGATAGAGTTAAATATAAGTTTACGTGCCAAGCAAGATTCTTCTAAAACTTATATGAGTAACTTGTGGCTTTTTCTCCCATTAGCTTCTAATCCGCCTAATCATACGTACTCAATTCAGTTCAACTAAGTCAATCAATGTTTTTAGAAAGAGCTTCAAATTTGTATCTTGATTCTTTAAAACGAGATTTTTCTGTTCTTAATAATTCGAAAGTTAAAATGCCAAAGAAGCATGAATGAAGTATGAATGCAAAAATGCATGAATATTGAAATTTTGCCAATGAAGCATACATTTGATTATATGGAGCAAGTAAAAGATGTGTCGTGATATCCTACTCCGCTAACCACGAGGTGGGGGTTCAAACTAAGACATCTTTTACTCCTAAGGATTTGGTGTGTTGTGATATCTCACCAGGAAGCGAGGTCTAGGTGAGGGTTCAAACTAAGACACAAATCCTTAGCCATATTAGGAAGAAGGTGTTGTTGTGATTTCCCACTACGCTAGCAACGGGGTGGGTTTTCAAACTAAGAACATCGGTCGTTGGTTGTGATATCCTACTAGGGAGCGAGGCCTAGGTAGGTGTTCAAACTAAGCAACGCATTCCTAGCTTTAAGAACTTATGATTATAATGATGAAGATGTTGCAAAAAGTTCTACAGTTAAAATCTCGTTCTTTAAAATCAAGTTACAAGGTCTTAATAAGTTGTTGCTTTGAGTCATGATTCATCTTGAATCACGACTATGGAAATAAGTTGATCTATGGTTGAGTTGAAATGAGTACACACATTTAAATCATATATCCATGTTGGGAGTTAAAAGTTCACAAGTCATAAGTATGAGTGCTTAACATTTAGACTTATATTGACAAATGATCTTGTTTAATTGCTTGGTTTGGAACTAGTGAAAAATCGGGGACGATGAATTTATCCGTCAGGACATCCGTAGATTATTCTATGGGCGCTTCTCATTCTATGACCCCAGTATTGATAAAATAAAGGAAGTCAAACAGGCAGTCAAGAAAAGAAAAAGAAAAAAATCCAAAAATATTAGGGATAGTTAGTGTACATATGAAAAATTGGTGAAAACGGGACTTGTCGAAGCTATTGATTCTTTAGTTCCCCTTGACGAACACTTTGCTACTTTTCAAGGCAATTAGTTAAGGGGGATTGAGATTCTTGGTTTTCTTAAGTGTTTACTTCATAACATTGCGTGAGGACACGGCAATACCTTAGTATGGGGGATTTTGGTATGTGCTTAATTACACATACCTTTTTCCATTAAAAACGGACTTAAATGACTAAAAACGTACCAAAAATACATTGTATTTGTATGTTTTGCATTTGTAGTGTGCAGGAAACGGATATCACACAAAGGACGAAAAACAAAGCCAAGAACGACAAAACTAAGCACGGATTGGAAATGTGTGAAAAGACGAAGCCAAAAAGTCAATCAAGCCAAAAAGTCAACAGAATAGTCAAAGTCAAAGTCAACCCCGACAAGAGTCAAAGTCAACTCCGAGAAGCCGAAGCAGAAAATATAACTTGAGGGACAAAATTGCCAATTCCTAAAGTTATATTACAAAGAAAAAAGACTACAAGGGCTGAATTTGCAATTTACTTAAAATACAAGTAGAGGGGGCAAAACTGCCAAACCCCCATACTTGTATTAACACAAGGACTGACTTTGCAAGAACCCTATATGAGTTGAGGGGGCTTTCTTGCCAAACCCTCAAACTCATTTAACCAAAAGGACGAAAAGTGCAAAACCACAAATAACCCTCAAGGGCTAATCTTGCCAAGTTCCCAAACTATTAACACCCATCAAGGACGAAATGTGCAAAATACCTTATAACTTCGGGGGACCAATCTTGCCAACTTACCAAACCTTTACCCTGTCACTTTTTATAACACATTTTCCCGCCATTTTTCCCCCAAACCCATCACGGGTTTTCTCCTCCTCTTTTACCCTGCAACACCAAGCAAAACCCCATGGACAAACATCCCTCCCCTCCTCCACTATCTTTCCCACCAAAAATAATGCCTTGCCATGTTGGCAATCCCACCTTTTTCTATGAAATTCAGCCGAATCAATGGTGGGGATTAATTCAAAGAAGCACAATGCTCATCAATGGTTAAGATCATGGTTTTGAAGCCTCTCACAGAAGAAACACAAGAGAGAAGAGCTGAGGACAAAGATGTAGTATAAATAGACCCTTTGTATTAGCCGAATAATATCATAGAATAGAATAGCTTAAGTAATTTTCAATTAAGTCTTTGTTATCTTTATTTCAGCTTATTTATAGCTTATTGTAAGCTTTATGCACTTTTCTTTCAAGTTAATGAAGTATTGAAGTTTTTAAGTTAAAAGCCCGTTTTTAAGTTTTCATAATTAAGTTGCTTAATTACCTTTAATTGTATCAAAAAGCTCTTAAATCAGCTTATTTATAAGCTATGATCATTTAAAAAGTGAAAAGGTTAAGTAAAAATTGGACTTGGACTTGAAATCTTACTCAAAATTACCACAGCTTGTTATTTTGGATGATAAGCCAAACTTGGATGGGCTTATGGACTATACCAGCTTATTTCTAATAAGCTGGAGCTTGTAGATTCAGCTTTCAAAAGCTTATTTGCCCTTGTTTAGAGCAAAGGGCTTGGTAAGTTCTCAATTTCCATTTTTAGCTTATTTTTAGCATTAGCTTATTTACAGCTTATTAGTGCTTATTTTTCTTTTGGGTATGCTTAATTATGCTTATTATTGTTATTTAGTGCTTAAAATATAGGTGTTATAAGTTTAAATTTCATTGTGCAAGTTTTTCTCATTTTTAGTCACAAATAGCTCATAAACTGTCATTTTCTTTATTAGCTTATTTCAGTGCTTATTCATTATTGATTTTTGCTTATTTATGTCTTTTATGCATGTTTTAGTTACTGTCTTTGAAATTCATAGCTTAATTCACCCTTATTAAGCTTAAACAGCCTCTTAAGCTGTCTTAAAGGGGTGTTTGGTTTAAGACCCAAAGTGGGTCAAAAGTGCTTAATAACCCAAATGGGTTATATGGTCAACTTTGTTTAGCCAATTTAGTGTTAGATTAAGCTTAATTTCCAGCTTTTTAGTTTTAAAAATCACTTTTGCAAGTTTATAAAGCTTACTGTCCAAAATCACCATTTTTGGACAGTAGCTTTTGCTTATTGCTTAAGCTTTGGCCAAAAGCCACTTTGAGCCTTTTTGCATACTCCTTTTGAGTGTTAAAATGCATTTGACTTTTTGTTTTGAAGCTGCATTGACCCAATTGTGCAAATGGGTCAAAAACAGCCTATTTTGCTAAGTGTTTTGCCCTGTGCACAAGCAGCCACTTTGATAAGCTTTTTCCCAGCTTATTAGTTTTTCAAAATCCAAACCAAAAGCATTTTCTTAAAGCTTTTTAAGCCTAGTTTTTAGAAATTCAAACTTTGAGCTTTTTGGAGTTCAAATAAGCACTTATTTTTAAGCTTCAAAAAGCCATCTACACTTAGTGTATGCTGTTTTACACAGCATGCACTAAGCATAAGTAGGCTTTTTCCAAGCTTATTTAAGGGCTTATTTCTCTTTCAAAATACTTTTCAAAAGCTATTCCTGAAAGCTTTTTGGCCACTCTTTTCAATGGTATAAACCATAAGCTCTAAAAGTTTCATCTTAAGGCTTATTTTTAAGCTTGAAAAAGCTATCTAAGGGCTGCAGTTTGGTTATTTAGCCATTTTTCTTATTTTAGCTTATTTAGCTGTCTTTGCCTGTCTTTTTAGCTTATTTGTGTTTATTTGAGCTTATTAGTTGTTTAATTCAGTTTCTACTTGCTTATTAGGATTCTTTGTGGACTCTGTTTGCTTATTGATCACTCTCATTGCTTATTTGTTCCCAAGAGCCAAAAGAAAAAGCCACATTCACCCTAGCAGTACTAACTCCAAAGTTAGTACTGCTGAGTGCTTAAGCCAAATTCTGGCTTATTGGGCTTCTTCCTATTGCTTATTTTTGTTCCTAATAGTCCTTAATGATGGTGTGTTAAGTTGTGTGTGCTTATTTATATTCATTTGGAATCTATTTACCTTTTAAATTTGCTCTATAAGGGTTAATTTGCAAAATTTAGGTTTTTAGCCCTCGTTTTTCGTGCCCGTTTTAGGTTTTAAGTTATATAGCTTTCGTTTTTTATTAATCATTTTTGTATATTTAATTGGTAGAAATAGAAAACCCATCATAACCTTGTCATATTCAAACATCAATCATCAATCCGTCATTCAATTTTCCATTCAAGCCTCGTTAGGACATAACGACCCGGGAACTCATACTTCTGGTTACATATATATTTTATTTTTGTGAACTCTTAACCAATCCTTGGCTAAAGGTAATTGGTTGAGTGTTTGCTTATATATATATATATATTATATATAAATATATATATCTATATAATATATTGACGAAAATAATTATTTGGCGCCGTTGCCGGGAGGCCAAAAGTTCAATATAGACCCAACATTTGTCATAGACCCAATGAACCAATCATAGCCACTCATTTTTTCATCAAAAATAAAAAAAACCCACTTTCCACCTCTTTTTTAAAAATTAAATATCTCACACACCGTTAATCGTTACGCAAAACAAAACATACCATCGCGACGAGAATTAAATTATCTTTTTATAGAGGGGCGACACTATGTACTTTCGACGAACTTTTTTTTATGATTTTATGAAGTAATATACGATTTTATAAAATCATATATGATTTATGAAATCATATATGATTTTATGAAATCATATATGATTCGTTGTACGAATCATATATGATTCGTCATACGAATCATATATGATTTTCGCAATTCGTGACTGAAACAAAATTGAAAAAAGTTTGTCGGAATCACAAATCATATATGATTTTATGAAATCATATATGATCCGTTATATGAATCATATATGATTCGTTATACGAATCATATATGATTTTCGCAATTCGTGACTGAAAAAAAAATCAAAAAAAAGTTTCTCGAAAGTATATCGTGTCACCCGTCTACTGAAAGATAAAAAAATACTCGTCGCGATGGTGTATTTTTTGTCGTGTGACGATTTACCGTTTGTAAGATATTTTATTTAAAAAAAAGGTGAAAATGAGTTTTTTTATTTTTGATAAAAAAATGAGTGGCTAGGATT
The DNA here is from genome assembly GCA_026074375.1 of Tanacetum coccineum. NCBI lineage: Eukaryota > Viridiplantae > Streptophyta > Magnoliopsida > Asterales > Asteraceae > Tanacetum > Tanacetum coccineum. The sequence goes on from BQNB010040219.1 coordinate 15,418, forward strand.
GATTCATTGGGTCTATGACAAATGTTGAGTCTATATTCATCTTAACTCTTTTTATCTTGCATATATCATGCGTTAAAATTTTCACATGGGTATGTTCAAAGTACACTTATGCAAAGTTTCACATGGATAGCATCACGATATCGTCATTTTTATGTTTTATTCGTTCTCTTATCAATGCCAAACAATTTTTTTTCCTTTTATATAGGAAAATTAATTACCCAGACTCGGAGCACAAGGTGCCCATAAGTCGCAAAGCTTGTTTTATAGCAAAAAATATTATAATCTCATCATTTTTCCTTTATAACTTAACCTAAAAACACTCATTCCAATATTGCCCAGACTAAACAAATGCCCTATGACTTCACTGGTTGATTTAGGGCGAGACCTTATAACTCAAGATAAGGTGTGGTGTCAATCAATCCATAGGGCTGAGTTATAGAGCCATAAGTTGACCTATAACGTGTGCATGCCTAAAGCTCCCATGCTTATAAAGGCATGCCCTAGTACTTTATTTAGCTATTTGTAGCATGAGTAATGTCAAAACCACAAAAGAATTCTTACAAAAGATTTTACAAAATAATGTGTCATGCACTTGTGAAAGCATGTAAGAGATAAGTCAAAAGTAATTTTAGAATTGTCATTAACTTTATGACACATCATTTTGTAAAATCTTTTGTGGGAATTCTTTTGTGGTTCTAGCATTCCTCTTGTAGCATATAACGCATAAATGAGGTGCTATAAATGAAAGTCCTCGAATAAATCCAACATGTTTCATGATTTCCATGAAACAATGTGTTCTTTTACAAGAAAGTTTGTTATGATATTATTCATCTCCATTTGATATTTCTTATTTGAAAATTTCGTGTATGCTATCTTAAAATATTGTGTTTTGTTTATCAAATATCAATCTTTGTTCTTAATAGAAAAGAGTCACAACAGTTTTTTGTTGTAACATTAGAAATGCTATTTTTTTTTCTTCATTAAATAATAAATAGTGTTAAATGTTAAAAACAATTTATTTAGAAACCGATATGGTGCTAACAAATCTTGTACACTTTATTTAATAGCTAAGTTAGAGTCATAACTTCGTTCTTTCAACTTAAAACGTTACGTTATGATCATATATGGATTAAACGTGAATATAGGATATGATATCCCTTGCAAACAAAAATGTTCATTAAACAATATTGATGCCATGAGGAGGGCTGAAGAAATGTAGGCCACACATACACGTGGAAATGTCATCGTTACGTACTAGCTTCTCTCATATCATTAAATACCATATAGTACTACATGTTATGTGTGTAATAAGTGTGTGAAAAATGGAAAATGTGAAGCAAGTTGATTTGAAGGTTAGATTCAATAAGGAAGCTAAGCATTGGACTGATGGTTGTCCCATTGGAAATGGTCGACTTGGTGGTATGGTGTTGGGTGGTGTTTTCTCCGAAACTATTAATCTCAATGGTACGTATACCACATTCACTCGATCTTTAACTTTCGAACTTGTTTCGGGTCCAAAAGAAGCGTCTACTAGTAGAAAAATGCCATTAGCAACAATAATTTAACAACAATAGATAAATCGTTGCTAAATTGTGTATTTAACATTTAA
>BQNB010040219.1:17073-47548 GCA_026074375.1 Tanacetum coccineum
CTTGTAATTAAACTAAAATATTCTTGCAATTTCAAAGGTTTTGATTTTTTAATTAAAATGTTTTATAAGTAAACTAGACTAACCCGCACTAAGATTATCTGTTTTGAATGGTTTCTCAGCCCGCACCTCCATTCACAAAATGGCATCGCAAAGAGATAAAAAATCAACATTTTCATGAACAGTAGTAATTTTTCGTAGGATTTTGCAGGAAACATGGGTAGTTATTGTTTTCTAATTGCTAAAATTGTTTAGAGCTTCAACTGTTTTCATGATTGAATTTAGTATACTATTATTTTAAGTTTTGTATGTATTGAATTAGGGAAAATTTGAATTCGTATCGAGAAGAGAATCATAACAATGATAATTTACTTTCAGTATATCGACACATAAAAGAAACTGTATGCCTTCTCTCTAATAACATGCATGATATATCTTACCATGGCAAGATTATCTGTTTTGAATAGTTTCTCAACCCACACCTCCATTCACAAAATGGCATCGCAAAGAGATAAAAAATTAACATTTTCATGAACAGTAGTAATTTTTCGTAGGATTTTGCAGGAAACATGGGTAGTTATTGTTTTCTAATTGCTAAAATTGTTTAGAGCTTCAACTGTTTTCATGATTGAATTTAGTATACTATTATTTTAAGTTTTGTATGTATTGAATTAGGGAAAATTTGAATTCGTATCGAGAAGAGAATCATAACAATGATAATTTACTTTCAGTATATCGACACATAAAAGAAACTGTATGCCTTCTCTCTAATAACCTGCATGATATATCTTACCATGGCAAGATTATCTGTTTTGAATGGTTTCTCAACCCACACCTCCATTCACAAAATGGCATCGCAAAGAGATAAAAATTAACATTTTCATGAACAGTAGTAATTTTTCGTAGGATTTTGCAGGAAACATGGGTAGTTATTGTATCCCGATTTTTCAAGATAATCTGATTATATCCCGACAACGTAAGTTAATGTGATTTTGTACTGAGCAGTTTTTTTCATATATAATTTGTAGCATAACGCTCTTGAGGATCTTACCATTTACTGAAGAATATAAAGATTATGAAGGTATGAGGATCAAGAAAACTTTATGAGCTAATATTTTGTATGCCGTCACATGTGTATTTTGTATGCTTTCACCTACATCAGGACGTTCATTTGACACTTTACATAACAGTTTTATCATAAACGCAGCTCCAAGAGGTAGCCCCTGAAGAGGTACCTTTGCTTACACACAAGCCTGGATTGACAAATGAAGACTCACCTAAAGATGGAAAGGTGCTAATTTATTATTGTCTACCTTTTTTTCTTATATTTTAATGGTTATAAGGTATCGTTATGATCATGTATTGTATTGTAGGTATAATAGTGAGAATGCATAAAATGCATTAGTAGAAATCTTTAATTTGAATATATTTACTTAGCAATTACTTACCCTTCACATTTTAGTTAAGCAGATCACAGTAATACGACACCCTACACATTTTTGGTCACAGGTATTTTAATAGATTTTTTCTCATCGATTTATTCTCTTTTTCTACATAACCTTTGAAATTTAACTGTGATTTTATTGATGTCATTTCGTCTTTATAGGGATTTTACAAGTAATTCTATCGTTTACTACTCAGAGACTTCCTTGAACTACTCAGATACACTCCTTGAGACAAAATGCTAATTTATTTTCTTCCATTGTTTTCTTTTGTGGTGATGCACAACCACGGTAATAAAGCAATTTATGATCCTAATACGTTTGGGAATATATCGCAAACAGTATGTAAATTATCATGCGGACATAAACCCTAGCTTAAAACTAATGTTCGCCAAAACTCACTTCAGGTCACAAAAGTCAACCGCCCATAAACCGACCGACATCCCAGTCAAACCTCCTCAAAGGGAACCGATGTGTTGAAGATTGTAAAATTTGGTTTAGAAGAAGAGGCCGAAGATTAAAAGTGGACAAAATGTTCTGATGCAAGAACTTGTCAGGCTCAGATAGCAACAACAGACAACAGATTATTAAATGCAATCAATGGTCCAACGTCTTCAGGATATGGAACAAAGACAACAACAAATGATATCGTTTTTAGCAAAAGCAGTAATCAGCCCTGGGTTTTTGGCTCACTTTGTACAATAACAAAATGAGAGCACCAGACTCATAACAGAAGGGAATAAAAACGAAGGTATAAAGAAGATACAGTTTTATCAACAGACAATTCACCTGACGGTCAATCTTATTTACCAACAGTTACAGTTATAGGTGTACTATCTGCACCTCTTGAGGCAGATTCCAAAGTAGTTTTCGCTGATCATTCCCATATGCAAGTCAACTAATCGACGGTCAAGATTTGCCCGATGTATCTGATCTGTCACACTTGCAAGAAATGGCTCCAGATGCAGGTATTGAGAGTTACATGCATCCTGAAACACCTAATCTTCCTTTAGATATTAGAACCCTAAATTAATCTCAAGGACTGAGTTTGAGAGCTTAGGGTTGACTTCTGTTGCGTCTTAAAATCTCAAGGCGTTTTTCTCTTGAAGTAGATGTAGAATGGGATATGTGATCCATCATGGGAGTAACCTGAGCAGAGACCTGAGGTCGATACCACTGATGGGATAGACTCTAGACAGTCGGATGATCATGTTATGACTGGAAATTGAAACACGTCATCGGAAACAGGAGTTTTATGTCCCAAGTTCAACAGCTCACTAAGCAAAAATATTATTGTCTTTTTAGGGGATTTTACAAGTATTTTATCGTTACTCTACTTCCTTGAAACTACATGTTAAGTAAAATGCTGAAATTTTTGTGTTTAATTTTTTTAGACCTCTTTCTAGGATTAATGTAGTAATAAGATATTATACGTTGTTGTTCTTTTTGCTAATTCAAGTTTTAATCCTAAGATTGAGGTCCATGTTTAATACATATAGTTAATTTGATCAGTACTTGTATATTCACAGAAACCTAAATGATGCATCAGCTAATATTATTAGTTTAGTAACTAAGAGTGAGGCATGTGTTTAATGCATATAGTCAATTGTTGCATATTGTATTATTTGCATATCACGGATTCTTATCCCTTGGATTTATGGGATGATCGTAAATTATAGTTCTCGACAAACAAGGAAAAGTACACACAATTTTGTTGTAATTTAGGCATATTTGAATGAAAGCAATTTAATACCATTTTACCATTTTCAATTACCTTTTTTAATTACTATAATTGTTCCTAAATACTATACAAAACATTTTTTCCTATTAGTATATTATCTCATGACAAACTATACTATGTTATATTAGTTTTTTTGTTACATCAATGTTTTACAATATGAGCTTATAAACTCTCTTGCTAATTACATTTATTTGTCAACATTCTATCAATCATCACTTAGTTCTAAAACCAACACTGAAACAACTATGTATTGTAAATTTTAACATAAAACATAAATCGGACCAAGTTATCTAAATGATAGGCAATAGTTAGAACAACCAAAAACAATATCGAACAACTATCAAAATGCAAATGTTTCTTTAAATAAAATCTTAAAGCTCGCCGCCCAACGGGTGGGCCTTGAAGCTAGTTATTATATATATAAAGCATTTATAATGTGGGAACCCATATAAATAAGATAGGGGGGGGGGGGGGGGGAGTGCAATCTTGACCATGATCATTTCATTTTTAAGAATCACATCATAAATGACATGATGTCATCTTTTATTAAAGAAATCACATTTATTTCAATTGGGGAAATATCTTTTTTATCTAATTTACATTTTTATTGATCTAATTTCATTATATATTTTAAATTTTAATGCCTTTTAATTCAACATCCATTTTTGATATATTTTTCTATAATTTTTTTTACATTTTAATGGAGTTTATTTTTATGTTGATTTATATTTTGTGTTACAACTATATCTAATTAAATATAAACTTGATAACGTTAAACATATACTTTCGGAGAGAGTGTGTTGTCTTTTACATGCCGAGAAATGATGATTGTTAATAAGGTGATGCGGGAAAGTTACGGGAACCCAACGACAGCATTTGGTTTCAAATTTATTGCATTCTACATGAGATGAGTTGATATATTGAATTCATTTGTGATTCCAGAACTTATATTAGATTCTTGTCTTATTATTTTATATAATTTGTTGATTTTAGTATACTACTAACAGATTTATTTATACATTGTTTTGTTTACCAATTTTCAGAGTTAACAATATCTTATGGGTATTATCAATAGCGTGTGCATTTCACATTTTGAGATCTTTAAGCATCATGTAAGCGAACATATAATTTCTTTGATCTTTTTACTTGTATTTTCATATCATTTATTTCTTGATTGCACGTTTTGATGTTTTACACATGTATTAAGCGCAAGTGCAGTAGATCCATCAAACGTTGATATCTTACACCAGATATACACAAAACTGAGTAGAAGCGTAGAAAATTAACACCACAACAAGGTACAAGGTGAAGAGAGGATGCAAAGCATCATCACACTTATTGGGAGACACAAACAAAGAAGCAAGAAAGTATATTACACAAAATTCTCGAAAGGGTGAAGGTTCATTAACTCGTACGGGATCATCGATCTCAAATTATGTGTAATTTGATCAATTAACACCTCTAGCATTCAAATTTTGAATCACTTACTTTGTATTAGCATTATGTTGTATTTCAAAAGTCATAGTATATAACAGTTTATGGTGTAATTTAGCCACCTATTACAATAAAAAATCAATCATTATTAATTTAAGCATCCCATTCACCGCAAATTTGAACGCATGGACAATATGATGAATTTAAAACACGATTGTCGTGGACAAACAAAAGTTTCCCCTTAATTTTACACACTATTAACTTTCGTAGGTTAATTTTAACCCAAGTGATTCACCATGACTATACTTATGGGCATTTTCGTGGTATCTTACGAAGACCCACAAAAAATTTACCCACGCACTAAACATAATCACCCACTCAAAGATTCGTGAGTAAAATTACCCACCGCTTGGAAATATAGCAGGTATAAAATTAGCCTCAGAGGTTTTACCCATTCATATAGGTTTGTGGGAAATCTGTGGGTATTAGCCAATTACCCACAAAATTATGTCGTTTACCCATGAATTTGGTCGGTGGGTGATTGACTGGATTCTTGTAGTGATACTAAGTACAACTAGGAAAGGATACGGGTATAAATACGGTTGCCAATGTAATTATAAATGTATCGCGACTCATGCATATTTAGTATTATCGTCCACACAAATCGGTGTTGACACCTTAGGACCACATGATGTGTGGTATAGTATATTAAGCTATCCTATGCGTATTGACCATCCTACCAATCTAACATTTCCCATGTTCTCCCTCGTATAGATAATGCCGCCTACGATGACGACCTGAAGTGCTGGCCTGCCTGCTACCGCATCACGAGGAGGGGGAACGGGTGGACGAGCCGATAGAGGTGGTGGTAGGACTAAAGGTCATTCTGGTGATCAGGGTAATGGCAGGAATGATGGTCCAGGTGGCCAAGTAGGTGGTCAGGATAGTGACGTGAATGATGGTGTTAACGGAGTCCCCGACTTCTCTACCATCATTGCACATCAGTTGCAGAATTTACTCCCCACTATGATAGCCCAAGTAGGTGACCAAGGTAGAGGTCAAGGAAATGGTAGGAATCAAAATGGTGATGCCGTTAATGACAACATCCGGGGTGCTATAGTGTATACCCGCTGGATTGAGAAAATGGAGTCGGTTCAGGATATGAGTGGGTGTAGGGATAGTCAGAAGGTGAAGTACACTGCTAGTTCATTTGTTAGAAAGGCTCTCACGTGGTGGAATTCTGAGATCCGCACACGAGGTCGAGAGGCCACTGTAGGCATGTCTTGGGAAGACTTTAGGACTTTGACTAGGGAGGAAATTTGCCCGAGTAATGAGATGCAAAAGTTGGAAACTGAGTTGTGGAATCACGCCATGGTCGGGGCTGGCCATGCTGCGTATACTGATAGGTTTTATGATTTGGCTAGGTTAGTGCCTCACTTAGTTACCCCAGAAGGTAAGAGGATTGAAAGGTATGTGTATGGCCTTGCTCCACAAATTTGAGGAATGGTGGCAGCAACAGAGCCAAAGACCATCAAAAATTTAAGGATTGGTGGCAGCAACAGAGCCAAAGACCATCCAAAAGGCTGTACAGATAGCTGGCACATTGACTGATGAAGCCTTTAGGAATGGATCCATCAAAAAGAACTATGAGAAGAGGGGGAATAGGGGAGAACCTAGCAAGGATATAAATGTGAGAGACGATAACAAAAGGACTAGGACTAGAAATGCTTTTGCTACAACTGCAAACCCTGTTAGGGGAGGTTACACGGGTACGACTCCTAAGTGTACCACCTGTAGCTATCACCATTCACCTGAGACACCTTGTCATAGTTGTTTCAATTGTAACCGCCTAGGTCATTTTGCTAAGAATTGTAGAGTGGTGCCTAGGAATGTGAACCCCGTCAATGCTAGAAACCTAGTTGCTAGAACATGTTTCGAGTGTGGTAGTACTGATCATATCAAGTCAGCTTGTCCTAGGTTGAATCAGGCTCAAAGGCCAGGGGGAAACCATCAGAACCAAGTCATGGCTGTTAATGAGGGTCAGGGTCGTGGGAACCAAGGAAATCAGGCAAGAGGTAGGGCATTCATGTTAGGAGCAGAGGAGGCTCGCCAGGACCCGAACATCATGACGGGTAAGTTTACTCTGAATGATCATTATGCCACTACCTTATTTGACTCTGGTGCCGAGTATAGCTTTGTTTCCACTACCTTTATACCTCTGCTAGGCATAGAGCCTAGTGATTTAGGCTTTAGTTATGAGATTGAGATAGCTAGCGGACAGCTGGTAGAGATTGATAAAGTCATTAGGGGGTGAAAACTAGAAATAGAAGGTCATGTATTTGACATTAACTTGATACCCTTTGGAAGCGAGAGTTTTGATGTAATCATAGGAATGGATTGGTTGTCTGACCATAAGGCTGAGATAATTTGTCATGAGTAAGTAGTGAGGATACCACTACTAGATAGAAAGGTGCTTAGGGTATTAGGAGAAAAATCCAAAGAAAAGATGAGGCAATTAATGAGTGCTAAGGCTAACTAGAAAGAACAAGAAGAGATCATGGTAGTAAGATATTTTCCCAAGGTATTTTCGGATGACCTAACTAGATTGTCGTCGGTTCGGGAAATCGAGTTTTGGATTGAGTTAATCCCTGGAGCAACGCAGGTTGCAAAGTCTCCCTATCGTTTGGCACATTCTGAATTGGAGGAGTTGTCGGGACAACTCAAGGAACTCCATGACAAAGGTTTCATTCGACCAAGCTCTTCGCCTTGGGTAGCACCGGTACTGTTCGTTAAGAAAAAGGATGGGTCCTTTAGGATGTGTATTGACTATAGAGAACTAAATAAGTTACCATTAAGAACCGTTATCCACGCCCTAGGATAGACGATCTGTTCGATCAACTTCAAGGATCACAATACTTCTCTAAGATAGACCTTAGGTCCGGTTACCATCAGCTGAGAGTGCATGAGGACGATATTCCAAAGACCGCGTTTAGAGCTTGTGATGGACATTTCGAGTTCACAGTAATGCCATTTGGTTTGACTAATGCACCAACGGTATTCATGGATTTAATGAACAGAGTTTGTAGGCCTTATCTCGATAAGTTTGTGATAGTGTTTATAGATGATATCTTAATCTACTCTAAGACCCGGGAGGAGCATGAGATGCACCTAAGACTAGTCTTAGAATTGCTTAAGAAAAAGAAACTATATGCTAAGTTTTTGAATTCTGGTTGCGAGAAGTACAGTTTCTTGGGCATGTGATTAATGGTGATGGAATTCATGTAGATATTAGTAAGATTGAGGCCGTTAAGAATTGGGAAGCCCCTAGAACTCTGTCTGAAGTCCGTTCATTCTTAAGATTGGCAGGGTATTACCATAGATTCATTGAGAACTTTTCTAAGATAGCTAAACCGCTTACTGTCTTGACTCAGAAAAGTAAGACCTTTGATTGGGGTGAGGAGCAGGAGAATGCGTTTCAAACTTTGAAGGATAAGTTGTGTAATGCACCTGTTCTAGCTCTCCCCGATGGACTGGAAGATTTTGTAGTATATTGTGATGCGTCCGGATTAGGATTAGGTTGTGTGTTGATGCAAAGAAATAAGGTAATAGCTTATGCATCTAGGCAATTGAAGATCTATGAAAAGAATTACACCACCCATGATCTGGAACTGGGTGCGGTTGTGTTTGCACTTAAGATTTGGAGACATTACTTGTATGGGACAAAGAGTGTCATATATACGGATCATAAGAGTCTCCAGCACAATTTTAGTCAGAAAGAGTTGAACATGTGACAGCGTCACTGGATAGAGTTATTTAGTGATTATGACTGTGAAATTCGTTACCATCTTGGTAAGGCGAATGTAGTGGCTGATGCGCTAAGTAGGAAAGAGAGAGTGAAACCTAAGAGAGTTAGAGCGATGAACATGACCCTTTAGTCGAGTATCAAGGATAGGATACTAGCGGCTCAGAAGGAGGCGTTTGATGAGTCTACAGGATTGCAGAGAGGAATAGATGAGATGATTGAGCTTAGGAGTGATGGAGCGTTGTATTACCTGGATCGAATATGGGTTCCTTGGTTATGTGAGAACCCTGATAATGGATGAGGCCGATAAGTCGAAGTACTCTGTACACCCAGTAGCTGATAAGATGTATTATGACCTTAGAGATAGGTATTGGTGGTCGGGTATGAAGAAAGACATAGCTATGTATGTGAGTAAGTGTTTGACTTGTTTAAAGGTTAAGCCTGAGCATTAGAGGCCATCTGGCTTGCTGCAACAACCTGAGATTCCCGAATGGAAATGAGAAAGGATAGCAATAGATTTCGTAACTAAATTGCCTAGGACTAGTAGTGGGCATGAAGCAATCTAGGTCATTGTGGACCGATTGACTAAGTCTGCTCATTTTCTACCTATGCGTGAGGATTATAAGATGGATAGATTGGCTAGGTTGTACCTGAGCAAGATTGTTGCTAGGCATGGTGTATCGATCTCGATCATATCTGATCGTGACAGTCGGTTCACGTCGAGGTTTTGGCAGTCAATGCAAGAGGCATTAGGAACCCAATTAGACATGACTATGGCTTACCACCCTCAAACCGATGGTAGAGGTGGTGGTAGGACTAGAGGTTGTTCTGGTGATCAGGGTGATGGTAAGAATGATGGTCCGGGTGGCCAAGCAGGTGGTCAGGGTAGTGAGGTGAATGATGGTGTTAACGGAGTCCCCGACTTCTCCACCATCATTGCACAGCAGTTGCAGAATTTACTCCCCACTATTGTAGCCCAAGTAGGTGACCAAGGTAGAGGTCAAGGAAATGGTAGGAATCAAAACGGCGATGCTGTCAATGACAACATCTGGGAGATGTTAGTAGGGGTTGTACCTATAAGGAGTTCTTAGCTTGTAACCCTAAGGAGTATGATGGTAAGGGAGGTGCTATAGTGTATACCCGCTGGATTGAGAAAATGGAGTCACTTCAGGATATGAGTGGGTGTAGGGATAGTAAGAAGGTGAAGTACACTGCTGGTTCATTTGTTGGAAAGGATCTCACGTGGTGGAATTATGAGATCCGCACACGGGTTCGAGAGGCCGTTGTAGGCATGTCTTGGGAAGACTTTAGGACTTTGACTAGGGAGGAATTTTGCCTGAGTAATAAGATGTAAAAGTTGGAAACTGAGTTGTGGAATCACACCATGGTCGGGGCTGGCCATGCTGCGTATACTGATAGGTTTCATGAGTTGGCTAGGTTAGTGCCTCACTTAGTTACCCCAGAAGGTAAGAGGATTGAAAGGTATGTGTATGGCCTTGCTCTACAAATTCAAGGAATGGTGGCAGCAACAGAGCAAAAGACCATCCAAAAGGCTGTGCAGATAGCTGGCACATTGACTGATGAAGCCCTTAGGAATGGATCCATCAAAAAGAACCATGAGAAGAGGGGGAATAGGGGAGAACCTAGCAAGGATAGGAATGTGAGAGACGATAACAAAAGGACTAGAACTAGAAATGCTTTTGCTACAACCGCAAACCCTGTTAGGGGAGGTTACACGGGTACGACTCCTAAGTGTACCACCTGTAGCTATCACCATTCACCTGAGACACCTTGTCGCAGTTGTTTTAACTATAACCGCCTAGGTCATTTTGCTAAGGATTATAGAGTGGTGCATAAGAATGTGAACCCCGTCAATGCTAGAAACCTAGTTGCTAGAACATGTTTCGAGTGCGGTAGTACCAATCATATCAAGTCAGCTTGTCCTAGGTTGAATCAGGCTCAAAGGCCAGGGGGAAACCATCAGAACCAAGTCATGGCTGTTAATGGGGGTCAGGATCGTGGGAACCAAGGGAATCAGGCAAGAGGTAGGGCATTCATGTTAGGAGCAAAGGAGGCTCGCCAGGACCCGAACATCGTGATGGGTAAGTTTACTCTGAACGATCATTATGCCACTACCTTATTTGACTCTGGTGACGACTATAGCTTTGTTTCCACTACCTTTATACCTCTGCTAGGCATAGAGCCCAGTGATTTAGGCTTCAATTATGAGATTGAGATAGCTAGCGGGCAACTGGTAGAGATTGATAAAGTCATTAGAGGGTGCAAACTAGAAATAGAAGGTCACATATTTGACATTAACTTGATACCCTTTGGAAGCGAGAGTTTTGATGTAATCATAGGCATGGATTGGTTGTCTGACCATAAGGCTGAGATAATTTGTCATGAGAAAGTAGTGAGGATACCATTACTAGATGGAAAGGTGCTTAGGGTATTAGGAGAAAAACCCAAAGAAAAGATAAGGCAATTAATGAGTGCTAAGGCTAACGAGAAGAAACAAGAAGAGATCATGGTAGTAAGAGATTTCCCCGAGGTATTTCCGGATGACCTATCTGGATTGCCGCCGATTCGAGAAATCGAGTTTTGGATTGAGTTAATCCCTAGAGCAACGCCAGTTGCAAAGTCTCCCTATCATTTGGCACCTTCTGAATTGGAGGATTTGGGCAACGCTGAGATTATTTGCATCGTGGCGGGGCAAGCTTAATAAGCTTGCAACCATGGTGAATATACCCTTTTTTAGCTGTTTGCTTATCTATGTCTCATAATTAAAAAAAGAAACTGAGTTTAAAAGGGTTATATGCATTGTGGCAAGGCAAGCTTAATAAGCTTGCAGCCACGGTGGATATATTATTTTTTCTGGTTGTTTGCCTATTTGATAATACCTATTTATGAAATTACTTTGAGTTTATTATAGGCGATGAAGATACTTATGCTGTTGTGCGTTCGTACCAGGTGAAACCGACCCGTATCTTGGCAGGTCATCGCCATCAAAATGATGTTTGCAGCCATGGCAGGTCCAATGACCTTTTATGTGGTCCTGCACTTGCAAATCTGAGCCAAATAAGTAACATATTTTGATATTTCAAGTGTTATTGAAAATTGTGGTTATTGTGATGGTTAAAATTGCGGCCTCAAATTGAGGGGTGTTTGGATTAGGGCCCGTTTTGATCAGGGGTGTACTTCGATAGGGTTTGAAACACAGGTTCAGTTTCATATGTACAAACTATTTTAAGCCGAGCCGACTATGATCCGAAGAATAAAGAGGTTAAATAAGGTATGTTATTCTTTATATTCGATCATTGTGGTTGGTCTTTATATTTTTGTTACTCATTTCGGATGTTTTAATCTGATTTTCAGGTATTTGTGTGATGTAGTTGCTGTAATGGTATCATTATGATTGTCTTCTTCAGAACTAACGGATTACACCTGCTTCCTTGCTGCAATAGAAGTTACAGTCGTATTGCTCTTCGTCCTCTCCATAGTACTTTGTATAATCTTGCCTATCGGTTTCACTGTTGATACTTACTGGATAATACAGAAGCTGCAATTGCATATGAGCTAATCTAGCTAACAAACGCTGTAAATTGAGCTATATTTGACCACACGTGTTTTTAAAGTGTGTGTCATTTAGATATTTGTTTGGGTTTTGATCTTTTGTAGGAGAAGTTTGGAGGGTTAAGGTATCAGATGGGTTTGCAGCTAAAATATTAGTAACAGTTTCAGTTTAACTCCATGTGAAAATATCTTTTCTTCTATGTTTTGGCGAAACACATGTTACAGTAAAGTTAACAAATTTGGTCGCATGTAGCATTTTTGACTCATTTACAGTCCAAAGCGTAAATTGGGTAATGCAACCCATTAATAAGTACATTTATAGTGACTGTGCTTTCATTTTTTTAAGTAAATCGTGGGCATCAACGTCATATAGTTTTTATTGTGTCAACGAAGCAGGCTGGAAATGAAAGTCTGGCTTCTCGGTTGATAATTTATGAGACCATGCAACGAAAAGAAACTGGAAGAACGAGAACTCAAGCGACCTCACACAAAGATATCGGTGCGCTTAAGAATAACACTACTGTTAACTTAACCAACGTTAGCAGTTACAAGGTATGAAAACATGCTCTCTTGAATTCAGTTTAGAAGTTGAGCACTAAAAAGAGGTTTATTAAAAATGAATTTAAGTTTGCTTAAGATTTAGGGATCATTGTTTCTTTAATAATGAATTTTTTCACATGCTTGAATTTTGCTTTTAAGATTAGTAATAGCAGCACCTTCTTTACTTAGATGATGGTTTGTCGGGTTTAAAAAGCCACCTTAATGCTCAGATTCTGATGCTTAAATATTTTAATTTATTTCCTTTCATCTTCTGTTTGTTTGTAATTATGTGTGTGAAGAGGAAAGGAAGTATGTATTTTATTTCTTAAAATCTGCTATGAGAAATGCATATATATTATGGTTTGCACTCGATAATTGTTTCCCATAATAACACTCTTCAATGTGAACCTTTGTGGAATAAATTTGACAACATGAACTGAATTCATATAGTTTAGCAAACTTGAAATGATATTCTTGAAATCCTAACTGTAAAAACGTTTTGCATGACCAACTCTTAAATGTTGATATATATCAATAAAATACTAAGCTAACTATGGTTTAGAAACACATGTCACTTTTATTTTATACATCAAACATGGACGTCTGTTACGGAATTGAGGTGTAACATATATGTCGACCACATCACTTTAAGAATATGTCCTAGTAAAATTATTTTGAATATAGAGGGAAAGTCTAATTAATCGACACCTAAGTTAGTGAACAATGAAATCTTATATTTGACTTCCACTCTTTAATTAAATAGGAATCGATGTGTCCGATATAAGTAGTTTAGAAGATGATTGCAACCAATAAAGAAATATGTTGTAGTGTTTTCATTTAAGCTTTCATAGTTAAAATTGACACTTATTTAGGGCCATGATAAAAGAAAGTCGAGTTAACGATGATGTACCACACTAAACCTATGATTATGATGCATAAGATCTACATAAACCAGTTTAATGTAGACAAAAACGATACCTGATGGGATTAAATAAAACCATGAAATATTACAGATGATTGCTACATTTCTACATTGCTACATTTTTCTTTAATTTGCACAAAAACGTTAAATTGCTGTGAATCGCCACTCTACAAATTATGTTGATAGGTACATAGCGTTGAAAGGAAAAAAACAACCACTGATACTGAAGAAAAGTCAGAGTGATAGCAGCACAATGGACATAACCTTTTTCAGAGGCTGTTTGGACAACAAATAAGTGCAAGAAACGTTGAGTGGTAAAGAAGGCTCTTTGGACAGATCCTTCTTCTATTAAATTTACATTAAGTGGTAAAGAAGGCTCTTTGAGGTCTCTCTTTCTATCTGACAGGACAAACAAATAGGAAAGGAACTCAGTTTTGGTAATTTATCTATAACAATGCTCCAGTTTCATCACACCAAACTAAAATATCACAACGAAAACGACAATCACCAACAGACCCATTTCAGCCGGCCCATTTCGATATCAACAACAATGACGCCCACCAACTGCCCCGCAGCGAAGCGCGGATTTACCACCTAGTTTTATGAGCAATTATTGTGAAAGTAACATATCATATATCCAACATAAATTGGCACCAGAGCTTTTTTGAATCCATTTAGGTTAAATGAGATCTTACCATTTTTATAGAGCGGTCATTTCATGACGA
Source organism: Tanacetum coccineum (assembly GCA_026074375.1). Taxonomy (NCBI): domain Eukaryota; kingdom Viridiplantae; phylum Streptophyta; class Magnoliopsida; order Asterales; family Asteraceae; genus Tanacetum; species Tanacetum coccineum. The sequence goes on from BQNB010040219.1 coordinate 31,250, forward strand.
CAAGGTTTTGATCGTAGTCATGTTTCGTCCTAATTTTTATATGGTGAAAATTATGACTATTGGTGTGTCAAAATCAAGGTTATAAATAGCGTGAGGTGTGGCGTGGCGGCATGGTCAAGCCTCACACCTTTGCGAGTCATGGCGTTTATAAGGCGTGAGTTAAAACGGCACAAAATATGGAAATATTTATAAATTTATATATTTATATCATATGACAAATATATTGAGTTTATAAAATGTATCATACATAAGTAATAAAGTCAAGAAACTATCTTTGCATGTAATCTTTTTCATTTCTATATAAAAATACTATTTTTATCGAAATTGAATTCAAAAGAGCCTCCACGCATCATGTTTTATCGCGTCTGATCATTTTTTTTTCACTCCTCATCTCACGTCAAGCGTTAAGCCCAAACCTTGGTCTATTGTGTGGCGTGGAGGTCACGCCTCGCGCCTTTGCGAGGCATTTGCGGCGCCATGGCGCGCCTTTTAGAACCATGGTCAAAATGGAAACATTGTTTGAATCTTTATATTTGTTTGACGATGTCATAACTGTTAGACAATGAAAACCCCGTGGGATGTTTTGTATTATTCATCACAATATATAGTGATTATAATAGAGAAACCCTAGCAGACCACAAGCCCACAAACCGGGCTTGAGTCAATTTATTCACTAATACTCCTCCGCAGTCCGAGCGGCGAAATAAAATTTTTTTTATAAGATTGTGTGGTTTTGTTTTTACTTGTGTTGGTGATTTGTGCTAAGGTCACATATCCACACGATTGTTATTTGTGTTGGTGATTTGTGCTAAGTCATAAATCCACACAATTGTTAGGATACTTTAGGTTATCCTTTATGTTTAGAGATACTTTTGGTTATTCCGTATTAAAGAAAAGAGAAGCCAAAATGCGGCCGTGGTAAGTATGATTCAACGAGGAGTCGCACCGTCAATCTTCCTGAATAACATGCGTCTAAAATAAGCAAAAGAAGCTTTGGAGGTGCTCAAGCAAGAATCTTAAGGACACATGAAATAGAGAGCTATAAAACTACAAGTTCTCATGCGAGATTATGAGAACACGGAGATGAAAAAAATGGTCACTAAATGGCTATTCATCTAGATTAGTAGATTTAATTAATCAAAAGAAAAGTTATGGTAATGAAATTGAAGACCAACCAATTGTTTAGAAAATTCTCATCAGTATTCCTGAAAAAGTTAATCCGATTATAACCATCTCTGAAAACATCGAAGATCTAAAAACTTCATGTGTTCAAGATTTTCAAAGTTCTCTCAAGTTATATGAGCAGCGGATGACACGCCACTCCGACAAGGCGATCAAGAGTGATTTCCAATCCAGATTGCAAGATGACAAGAAGATACCACAAAATTATGGAAGAGGGAGTTCATCCTGAAGTGGTCGATGATGTAGATTTTATGGAGGTCGTGGATGTAGACAAAGTTACGTACGGAGGATTCAAAGGTCGCGTTAACTTCGACAAAAGATCAATTGCCGACGGAAACTCTCACAAGTGTTGTGTCGGCAAAAGAACAAACAACAGGCACACCATTTAGATGTAAAACAAGAAGATGGAAATGTTTTGTTTTGTCACTTAGCCAACGTTGAAAGAGATTAAACATGGTTTCTTGATAGTAGTTGTAGTAACCGGAGAAGAAAGTATTTAGTCGATATTGACATTACATGAAGTTATCAAGTGAAGATGGGAAATGCAGAAACAGTACAAGTGAAAGGAAAAGGCAAGATCACGGTCAAGACAAAATCAGGTTTCAAATATAATAGTGATGTTTTACTAATTCTTGGCCTTACGCAATTTTATTTTATCTCAAACAACTTGTAGAACACAAATACTCAATTATTATTTTAGGAAAAGGTTGTAGTATTTACAACAAAGGAAGAAATAGAGATCTGATGAAGAAAATAATAATGGGGCAAAACATAAGTTTTCTGATCACATTCAGATATGAACAACACATTGCGTTGAAGGCCACAACCGCATATGAAGCTTTGTTATAACACACGAGGCTTGGATATATCTAAATTTTCAAAAGTATAAATTTACTCCACCTGAAAAACGTGGTTGGTGGTTTGCTGCATATCTACGATATTGAATGAGTTAGTGAAGGGTGTGCGCTTGGAAAACATCATCGCAAACAATTTCCGAATGGAGTTGCTTGGAGAGCCAAAGAAATCCTCAAGCTCGTACACACCAATCTTTGTGGTTTGATGAGGACTCCATCTTATAGTAACAATTTCTATTTCTTTTTTATTTATTGATGATTTTAGTAGAATGACATGGGTTTATCTCACGAAAGAAAATTTCCAATCTTTTGGAACTTTTATAAAGTCTAAAAATTTTGTCGAAAAACAAATGAGGGGTTTTGTATAAATTTTTAGAAGTGATTAAGGAATACAACTCAAAAGAGGGTGGAATGTTTTGTGTGGATGAAGGCATGTATAGACAACTGACAACTCGTTACACACCTCATCAAAATGGTGTAGTCGAGAGAAAGAATCAGATCGTTGCAGAGATGGCGAAATCTATGATGCACGAGAACGATTTGCCAATTTTTTTTGGGCAGAAGCAGTTTACATAGAAATATATTTGATGTATAGAAGTCCAACAAAAGCCCTCGATAACAAGACTCCACTTGAAGCGTGGAATGGAAGAAAACCTGCGATAAGACATCTTAAAGTTCTTGGGTGTGTTTTATATTCTCAAATACCAAAGTAAAAAAGATATAAATTATATGAGATAAGTAAATATTGTAATTTTGTAGGCTATAGTATCAAGTTAAAAGCTTATAGGTTGTATAGCCTAAAAACAAAATGTGTAATAGTTAGTCGAGATGTAATTTTTGATGAAATTTCTTCGTGAAATTAAGAAAAAGAATATAATGAATTTTTTCCCCACTAACAATATGCAGGGTGAAGCACATGTAGAAAGTGACGTGAATAAACAATCACATGTCGAAGTACCTAGCGAAGAACCTGATGAACCATCTCCAAGTCCACCACCAAGAAAATTTCGTTCGTTGGCAGAAATAAAAAATGCTATTTATTCATGTAGAGCCAAAAAGTTTTGAAGAAGCGATTAGAGAGGAATCATGGAGGAAATGATGTAGGACGAAATTCAAGTAATCACGTAGGAGCTCACATATAGGCCTCTTGACAAAGACGTTACTGGAGTCAAATGAGTCTACAAAGTCAAGTACAATACAAACGGCCCGTGCGAAGAAACTGGGTGAGACTAGTCTCAAAATACTCACAACCACATGGAATTGACTACGATGAACATTTTCTCCAGTTGCTTGAATGGACACAGTCCGAGTAATTATTCGAGTGAGTTACAAAGTATTTCAAGTTTTTAATAAAAGATATTCTGAGTGACATTGTTTTTAATACAACAGAATTGTTTTATGTCTTTGTCCAAGTAACATTTTATGAGCTATTCTCGTGATAGTTAACATCTCATATATCCAACAAATCCCCTTTGTTTTATGCCCTATCTTTTCATTTTGACAATTTAGAACTTTATTTTTTTAATAACTTCCATACTTGTTATTGATTATCATATCTCATTTAATTTGTACACAAAGATAACTGCATGGTTATCGAGCATAAACACAAGCATTTTGCATTCAAGATTTCAATTTTTTGTTCACAAAAAGCTTTTGTCTTGATCATCAGCAACTTCTTCTTCTTGATCATGTAAAGCAGACATCATAAACAAACGCACATGGATCATTGGTGAAAACAGCTCGAGCTATCTTGATGTAAATCTAACATATCTTGGATGGGAAAAGGGTATTTTCAGAATCGTCTTCAAAATCTAAATTCTGTTCATTAAAAAAATTCGTTGAGTGATCATCGTCCTGTGAAACTGTGATGTCTGAATTCGGCGTCTTATTAGCTTTCTGTTGCTGATGTTGATCGTACATCTTCTTTAGTTCCTTTGTTTGTTCTTCTATCCTTAATTGTAAGGTCCTTTGAATCTGAAAATAAGAACCAAATTGTTTTCAGCTAGTCAAACTTTGACTTTTGAGATCAAAGGTTCAATTTTTTTACTTTGAAATTAACATCTAAAAAACTTGAGAACTAAATTAAAGTTCTACCTCTAGTTGTTCATGAAGTTGCCTCTGTACAGCAAGTTGCATCTGAAGAGCGTCCTTAAATTGCATACCACTAATGAAAAAGTCAAATTTCAGACAACAGCAGTAAGTTTATGTCGATTCTCGAAACAAGCATTTCAATGTGGAATGACAAAAAAACAGAACGAATCTTTATTTAAGACACAAACTGTAAACATACATTGAATTTTGAATCTGAGATATGGTATGGATACTAGTGCTCTTCTCCAGATTTCCTATAAACAACACAAACACGATCATGATGCATTCTAAAGAGTAAAACACATAAAGATTTAATTTAGTTATTGTACCTTTTTCTGAAACTGGCAAGTATTTGTACAATCTGTATTTCTGAAAGAAAAAAAAACATTTTCTAATTTAATATCTAAGAAACTTGTTCCCTATGAAGCTGGATCTGTTAATCGGTACCTGTAAATGACTTTTCACTTGAAAGATTGTTAACCCGTCAGAGCCCATCAGTTTCAGTATTGCCTTTGGCGTCGCCTCTAGAAAGTTTCAAGGAAATAAAACAGCTTAATGGAAATTCAGAAAAAGCGTAAAGGGTATATGGTAAAATAGTCTTTACACTAAAAGACGTACTTTCAGCACCACCTAAGCAACTCACACAATCCTCAAACCGATCATGTAAATCTTGAGTCCATTTGAGTCGTGTTTTACTTGACACAACAGTTCCAGAATTTTTATAGCTGACAGAAACTTGCCCCGAGGTTGGTCTAGAATGACCAAATCGCTCCTGTATGTCCACAAACAAAAACATCGATCAGTTCTGTCATAAATAATAGAAACGATAAAGATAAATCAGAAGATCACGAAAATTAAAAACTCACACCACTATGATGATTTCCATTGTAACAAATAGAGGGATGTGATCCTCTACATCCGGAAACATCAGATTTATAACGTGATTTTCTCTTCAGATTCTTCATCTGATCCCTTACTGATCGGATACCAATCTTGACCGATCTATTGTACGAACTGAGGTACCCATTTTCATAAGGACACCCACAATAATCTAATATTATATGGGGTTGAGAAGAAAAATCCGTTTCTTCATTAAAAGATCTATCAAGGCCATTTTGTAAAGAGACCATGTATCGTTCAGTCGCTAAAAGTGCAGAATCTGGTGATCCGATCTGTTCCATGATCCCTTTACTACAAGATGGAGTTTCTTGTCTATAAGATATCATGTTTTGAATTTTGATAGTGATCTAGCTTCTTGATCTTGCTGGCGAACGATTCAGTAGGCAGAATGGTAATGCCAACTGGCAATATAATGGATGTTGTGCACCAGAATATTCTCTAGTTTTTAGATGTAGTAAACAATTTCAAAGTATCCATTCTTACGTTCAAAAAGGTATTTTTTTTGGGATCAAAATGTGTGGCGCTTTTGAATGATTTCTTCAAGAATCCTATCACGATTCATGCAAGAACACAAAGAACATCAAGTATAATGATGGGAGAACTGAAAAAATGGTGTCACTTTGATTTTGTCTCGATGTACGTAATTACATTCTTAATACGATGCAAGACACTTCATATATATCATTGCTTGTCTTCACATGACAACATCGTGTGAGTACATATAAACAGCATGACAACATCCATCTATCTTTAAATGGTTCCGACTTATTTAAATAACCATTTAAAAATCAGCATTGTCGATAAAAAACATCTTTTAATGAACAAACAAAGGCCAGATAAGCTTAATTAACTAGCCGATTGTTTTAAGTTGTTGATATGCACATGTATCTTTAATCTTTTGGGTAAAAGCTATATATTACCAGTGTACCTTCCATATTTTCCTGTCTTAAATCATTTACTTTTTTATTAACACGAAACACACGTACTTTCAAATTTTAAACCGACTTGAAACACATTATATATTTAATATCCACGTGTATTTTTTATGATGTTATTTACTTTTTTTAATGGATATTAAATATATAATGTGTTTCAAGTCGGTATAAAATTTGAAAGTACGTGGGTTTCCGTGTTAATAAAAAAGTAAATGGTTCAAGTCGGTATAAAATTTGAAAGTACGAGGGTTTCCGTGTTAATAAAAAAGTAAATTGTTCAAGTCGTGAAAATATGAAAAGTACGTTCGTAATATATGGCTTTTACCCTTAATCTTTTAATATGTAGTTTACAAGATCATCTTATTGTCCATGAGGGTGGAAATGTAGACACGAGGATATGGTTTTTTTGGTGTATCAAAGGTGAATTTTATCAACTGTTTTGCCCTCTGATCTTTGGAGTTTTGGATGACTATGAGAGATCCTGCTGCACTGATGTTCGAGAAGTAAAGATATCAGAGATAGTGTTTCTTTGCTGTGAGAGTTGTAGTGTGTATATTTTTCTAGTTTGAATATGTTGGATGTATTAAGAAATAGGCTTGTCTATTTCTTGTTCTTATTTGACGTAACATTTTGATAATTAATGATATTCACTTTAAAAAAAAAGATCCTCTTATTGTCCCTTTCACGCTCGCATGCGGCATGCCTTCCCATATTCTATGTCCGATCCTATGTATATATCGATCAATACTGAATTCTTTATTTAATAGCTATCTAAGAATCAGCACGTCTTGATAAAATTTGTTTGTTGCATGATTCATTGCATTGTGATAAAAAATAATATTTTGATGAAAAAACAAAGGCCAGATAAGTTTCAAGACCCAGAATCTTTTTATCCATAGTAACAAGAACCTAATTAGTGCACTACACAGTTGATTTTAGTATTATCAACAACTATTTTATGTGATTGTAATTTGCGAAAGACCAGTGAGATTTCATATTATGTTGAGATGCAAGTTAAAGAAGTGTGGAGTGCACACTAATTTGAACTAATGTGTTTCCGGCCACCATAAAGACACGGGAGTCAAGGGGATCGCACCTCCTTGCAGGGTTTGGAGGGTAGCGCCCCTAGTTGGAGTCCCGCTCCCAACAGAACGGGTGAGAGTTGAGGGGGAGCCGCCCCTCGCGTGTTTTGAGACAACCCCCAAAACCTAAACGATTTCCATGAACAGCTTTACCTATTTTCCCCGCAAACTAAATCAACATAATTGTTTGTCAACACTTGTGTATGTTGGTATACAACCGCTCATTACCGAAAATAATTGTCAACCTCCCCTTACAAACATGAGATTGATGTTAGCGCCAAAATCGGACAAGGCGTTACACGAGAATGTTTTTCCCAAAGGTAAATGGGATAAGAAAACTCTCAACTAACTTTGGTGAGACCTTGTTTTGAACGATCGCATAACATTTTGTTATAAAGAAATGTTGTGAAAACTTGTTTAAGCTTGTTTTTATTGCTAACATGTTCTTTTAGAAACTCTCCATAATTAGTCATTCCAGCCAGAACATCGATTAGAGGTACATTAATTCGAATGGCACAAATCACGTCCATAAACTTCTTGTATTGTGCCTTCATTTTTCCTTCCTCGCACATTGGGGAAATGGAATTTTTGGGTTTATAAGGCTTGACATGAGGTGTTTGTTGTGTTTCTTTCATGATTTCCGTTATCTCCACGATGGGAAACATCTGCCTCATCATCACTGTCGAAATCAACAATTTTTTGTGAGTCATTCGGGTTGGTTGGTAGGTCGTAGGTTTTACTACTCTTTGTGTATGCGGAATTCACATGCTCATTTTGAGTTTGGGGTGGTTGGTTAGGCTTGTTACCTGATGAGTTGTGCTTTGGATTTGGTTGAGTAGTGCACATAAGAGATCTAGTGGGTCTGCTAGATTGCTTGTCAAAAAATCTGTTGAACTTTGTTTCAATATTCTGAATTGTTGTCGGGTGATTCTTTGTAGTGGTTTCTAAGTAATCCTTCAGGCCTATGAAAATGGTTTTGACGAATCCATCGGTGAATTTTTGACCTCTGATAAAATAAGTCATGTTCATTTCAAATTCATATTTTTCTTTCTCTTTAGATGTTAATGATTTTTGATGATCTATATTATGTTGGTCACAATTACCGGAGTATCGGCTATCTCAACCTCGGTTATAATAACCTTTGTAGAAATGGGACGTCGAAAAGCTTACATGAATTTTGCTTCTTCTACATCACTCATGGGTTCATCATCCTCTTTGTAATATGTGGTTGAATGATTTCCTCCACACGTATTGCAACTATCAGGCATTTCTTTCATTTCACCCCTGATCTTTTTGCATTGTGAATCCATCCTTGGGCTCAGAGCATCTATTTTAGCTATTAGCTTATCAGTGTAGGAGTCACTATTACCTTCATCGGCATATACAAGAGGTTTTTTGCACAGGAGCCTTGATATTTTGGTTTTTATCCCTGTCGAGCTTGAGTAAGATTTTTTCATCCAGTAGTTGGTATGCTTATTTGGACTTTTGTAGAGGAAGATTCTTTCGGCGGCTGCATTCAGAAATTCTTGTGTTGGTTCGTCAAGTACATGGTAGAAGATTTTGATTATATTTTCTCCAGATAGACCATGTCCATGACAATTACTTAGAGATTCTTTCATGCATAGCCATGCTTCGAGTATACTGTCTCGGTCTAATTGAGTGAAACCTCAGATTTCACCAAGTAAACGGTCGAATATCACTAGTGTAGAATTTGCTTGTAAAAGCACATCTTAATCCGTCCTATAACCGTATTGTTCCATCGTCAAGCTCTTTCAACAAAGTATTAGCTTCGCCAATTAATGATATATGGAACCTCATTAGTCGTACTACTTCGATTTCGGTATCACCGTGCTTGAGAATGTTGCAAACTTCTAGAAATTTATGAATATGTTTGTGAGGATCGATATGAAGATGTCCATCGAAATAATTTTATTTCACAAGAGTGAGATGATTGACCTTAATGGTGAATTCGTCGCCGGTGTCGAGTCTTGTGATAGGGGAATGGGAGTTAGAGAAACGGTCTGATCATTTTCTCCAAATAGGGAGATCATTGGGATCTACCATAGGGTCGTAATGTTCATAAATATCGAGGATATAGTTTATGTTTCAGATACCTTTGATAGGTGGGTTTTTTTTTCTTTTGGATTTTCGTGTCTTTTGTTTTTTGTGAGATTGTAACTTTTTTTCATCTTTTATTTATGGTTCTTTCGAGTTTGGGGTATGGACTCACAGGCTTGAATTGAGAAGAACTAGTGTTCATCTAAATCTGAATTGTTAGATTGATTTAGGAACAACAAAAAGCAAAATTTTGCTAAAAAGAACCGAATTGGGCTTTCTGGTGAGAAAAATGCGGCGTACTTTGGGTTGGTTTTGGGTTTTGAATAAAGTTTGGTGGTTTTGAGGCTTAAACGGTTGAATTCTAATCTGTTTGAAATAGTTGGCCATACATTAGGAAAAGTGCGGCGGCTTTTTAGTTAAGAATGACGTACTTGAGTTTAAGTGCTTCGGGTTATTGTATTCTCGGAATGCCGCACTTGAGGAAAAGTATGGCTGTTTTTGTGTTGCAGTTGTGATTTGAGAGTTTTAAAAACTCCCGATTCGACTAAAAATAGTTTTTGATTTTACCCGAGATGCTTAAAAATAACATGAGAGCAAAATTAAGTCCTTGAAAGCGGTGCCAAAAACTCTGATGTGTTTCAAAACCTTTAAATTTATTGATTCTAGTAATCTAATAACTTATTATTACACTAATAATACACAGGTAAACGCAACGGAAAATAAACTCATATAGCATATATAATTAACATAAACATAAAAAGGAAACGCGTACCTTTTAGCAAAATAAGCTATCGAAAAACAAAGCTAATTGATCACGTATGTGTGATCATTGAGAAGCACGAAAACCGATCTAGTTACTAAAGTAAGTAACCTCTATGTGTATCCACACTATACGTCAACTGATGCTACCCGAAGGCTAGTTCAAAGACTAACGATTTATCAAGAACCGAGTTCTCGATATACTAAGAAAACCAAAACGCAAAATCCCTTACTTGGGGATTTATTAGATCGGCACAAAGGAAGAGAGAAAGAAGAATGGGATAAGTGAAAGTGATTTCTCAAGCCTTGTTTATATAGTGGTGAAACTAGGTTAACTTAGCTTAAAGAAAAAAGCAACCTTAAACTTTCACTAAACCCCCTCTCCTTAATCATCATTAGGCTGGCCCCCCTTAGCACAAAAAGACCCCCCAAGTTTGACCTTTTGACTTATTTAATTACTGTGTACATTTACATATTAATTAAGGGGCTAACAGTTAATTATACGTAAAAGAAGTAATTAACAATCGTTAAGTATTATCGTTAGATTATTAATATATATAATAAATATACACTTATATATACTAACAGAGTAGTATCTATGTGTATACGTGTGTGACCCTATAGGCTCACACATTTCTAGCCGTATAAATATATGTATGACATGAACACTTCCCAACAACTCCCACTTGTGAAAGTTATTGTCATAGTATATAACATACTAACATTGATAAGTGTCTAGCAACATCATCAATGCTCCTAGAAATACCTGAGTGCAGTTTCGGTAAACTTGTCAGCATCAATGGTTCAAGTTGATTCATCCTTTTGTTTCAGATACGGTGTTAAATATAGATATGGATCAAAGTCATTCCATAATTTAATGATTATGTTTCTCGTTTATGTAATTGATCTAGATTACCAAATGTAAAAAGAATCATCTTTAATACACTTTGGGCATGGCCATGCAAACAACTGATCAACCCAATGAGGGGCCCAGTTATTATCTAACTCCCTAACACGTGGAGGAACAAATTCTATTTTGACTACAAGTGTATTTCATTTTCTTCATAACATTTATGAAAGTAGACTTTATAACTACTTTATTCAGGATAGCGGTTGACTAGAATTAAAAAAATACAATCCATACATGCAAAACCTACTTGTATCTCAAGTCTGAGGATGAGCAAAAACTTTACCATATGTGTAACTCAATTAATGACGCGGATCCCTAAAGTGATTCACACATATTGGGGTATCTAATATTCAACCACCTTGAATAACAAGTGAGTTTGGCAGACACATCTTTATATATTCAACAGAATATAGCCAATCGCTCACATTTATCTTTATTCAACAATACTCCCATATTGTTAACTGACAATGGATATAGTTTAGAATAAATAAATTTATTCAAGGATTTAAACATGCAAATATAGAAGAAAGTAGTATAAATAAAAAAAATCATACCAGGTTTATCAATTCATTATTTAATACAACTGCTTAAAGTTATATTATCCAACTACCAAATAAGATCAATGCGTGATGATCCTTGGTGAACACTAATGTATTATTCATAACAATCACAATTGTTGATAACACATAGATTCTATGAACAAATCAACTAGGTTTTAATCTTGTGGAAATTTGAGAATACTTACTTTAAAAATTCACGAATAGTGAAGTTCTTTGAATAACATGATGATTGTTATTTTGTACGTGTGCACTCAATTACAAGTATAACTTATATGAATTTAGTCATACTACATTTCATAAGATGTATATCATATGAAAAATATCTTATTAGAGACAATCATCTCAGCAGTTTCCAAACTGTAAAGTACTCTTATTCTTTTAATGTTGTAATGCAACTATGCTTTCAAGCTAAGCATGTGTAGTCAGAAATGTTATCATTCATGATAAAAAAACTTGCCTTGACTATAATTGAGTATCATCTCAATCAAGACAAGCACTAGTGTATATAACCCACACTATGCTAAAATTTCATAACCTCTGATCACTTCTTTGATAATGCTTAGATGTCACTCAAAAACAATGTTTGTTGACTATTATAATTTCACTATGACTATCGCAATGTATATCTATAGTCTAATCATTACTAACTTTAGAAATGAATTCTTAATCCAAACAACATTCATCAGAATGTTCCTTTTAATAGTTATCTAATATCTTTCAATTAGATTCTAATGTTAAATCATCTTCTAATCATGCAAATAATATAACTAATCCCATATACAATATGATGTACATAATGAATCCTTTGGTGGGACTTAAGGTTTCCATTCATGTTTTCAATCTCATCAAGTGAGATAGATCATTTAAGTTTCACTCAATGATATTTCATATTGTGTTCAGACTTAATTCACCATATATGTTTATTTTATTAAACATATATTCTAAGGTTGTATATTTTATTTTCCAAAATACTCATAAGAAATTTTATTTCAATCTAAAGGATAAATTCTTGCTTAGATGAATATTGTTTCCAATATGTTTAATAACATATTCAATTTTAAGAAAAAAACAAAATACTCCCACTAGCTTTCAGAAGTACTCATGATCTATCTTAGTTATAATTAAAAAATCAAATCCAACAAGTGATTGATTTAACAATCAAACTTAAGATTCCGCTCTTTAGATGCGTGCCTTGATCCACACTTGAATTCTTACATGTTGTATACTTTATAAAGATTATATTGGATTCATAAAAATTATTTTGGTTACACATCATCCTCACAAGGTAATCATTTGATAAAGAGTTTTGAAATCCAATTGTCATATTTCTTTCTATGAAAACAAGCAAGACAATTTAATCATCTTTATTTATATTTAATGTTCGTAAATGAAGAAGTTTTAATCATAGTCAATTTCTTAAGTATGAGTAAACACTTATGTCATTTGATGTTCAATAAATATGTATACAATATCGTCCTTATGAGTATTCTCTTAAAAGAAACTCATTCAACCCTCATCGTCTAACCGAATGGTAAAAGATCAATCAAATTCCAAGAAAATGATTATCTCTTTTTGGACAACATCTTATTATTCATAATATTAAGTCATTCATCAGATTTAAGATCTGATAATGCATCTATGATAGTTAGTAGGTTCACCATGATCCTCTAACTCATAATCCCCAGCATTGATATAAAACATATCATGAGTTATCCTTACGGATCTATGAATATGAGTAACATCATTCTAAGGTACAACATTTGCATGTTTAGCCTCAATATGACATTCGCTAGTGCATTCAGAAGGTTTGTTTATCTTCTTCTTGGAGTAGTTCAAGACCTACATCACTCCCACCGGCTTCTTGCAAAGTGAGACTCCCACTTGCTTCTTGTAAAGTGATACTATTCTCAAATAAATCAACATAACAAGCAACAAACACTTTGTTCTCATATGGGTTGTAGAAGTGGTATCCCATCATTTCCTTTGGGTATCCCACAAAATACACTTAACAGATCTCGGATTTTGTTAATAACAATCTTTAACAGATTTTAACAAATTCAAAACTTCAATCAAGACTTAATAGGATTCATCCCATCTTATTACGAGAATAATGTCTTAATTAACCTTCTAGGCTGGAGTCATATTGAGTATTTACAAGACATACTTAATTTTCTAACCTTGATATCTTTAGGAGTAAATAAGTTAAGGTCATCATGAATCAAAACAATATCAATATATAGATTGATTACCGTTTTGTATACCATAAAATTATGGTATTCCAAGAAGATCGATATTGTGAGACAATTTCCATAATTCATTAGATGAACTTACACTTTATGGTTTTACCTATTTTTTGTTAACTTAAGTCAAAATAAAATGAAATCAATAGTATTTCTAAGCCTATTGCATTGTTTATTTTATAAGTCTTTGATCAAGTCAACGACTTAATGTGTATGTCCTAACAAGTATACATAACCATCCAATACATTACTATTAGCTATAAGTCTTTGACCTTGTCAATGACTTCATGTACATGTCTTAACAAGAAGACATAACAAGTTAACTTTTTTACTTTACGTTATAAGTCTTTTTACAAGCAAAGGACTTAATGTGCATATCTTAACAAGAAGATATAACTATTATTAAACTCAAGTAAAAATAAGCACCTACTCATGGCCTCAATAATACTTTCAAGTTAATTTCAAACTTCATGTTTTATGACTTTCTAAGAAAATATAATCATGCAGCTTATCTTTTTATCTTGACATATTTTCTTTCCATAAGGCAACATACATTAGATGTGTAGGAGTCCTAGTAGAATAATAGTTTTCTTACTTTGTAGTCAAGAAAAATCATTAGTCATATTATTATTAGTTGTTCCTTGCACACAATTAAGATTTCTCCCACTTGTGCAAGGTACAACCTCATGCATAAACAACTGATGTGGGGTCGTTGTAGACTTCACAAGAAGTTTTACAACTCATTAGGCAGTGCACCTAACCGTTGTAGTGTAGTATAGGCAAGACTCGGGGGTTGTTATCATTTTCTAGGGGAATAGGTTGGGAAGAATCGAACAGAATATAACAGAGGTCTAGGGGTTGAAAGAAGATTATTTTCGTGTTTTTATATTTTATGAAAGCAAGTAAAATTCTAGTTTTGAGAGGTTGGTTTTGGTTTTAACTAATTAAACTAAATCTAAATCTAAACTACTTTGGTGATAACTATATGATAAACGAATGTATTTACTTAATCATGCACTACTTCCTAGTTTGCTTCTCCTCATCCTGTTGCTTTGTCACACTCATGATGATCTGTGTAATTATTTCCTTAGATATGAATGAATTACACGAAAACACTGTCTACATAATATTTTGTTAAGGCAACGCACAAGTAAGGTAGTATGAAGACTATTACAAGGCCCCTAAGAGTATATTACATGCATTAAATACTTAATAAGGATCAACTATATTAGGGGTAAGGTAGTATGAAGACTGTTACCGATGGTATTCTTTCTACACACTCGCGTTTCCCTAGACTTGTATACAAATATAATATCTTATGGCTAGTTTTCTAAAGCCTAACGCGTACATCCATCACAAGAAGCAACATTAAAAGGTTCTACAAACTAAATTTCATGCAATCATAAGTAAATACTAATGGATCTAGCCTAGCATGTTAAAAAGAAGTGAAGAACAAGAATCAATCAAACAACACATAGACATATTGAATGATAAAGGATATGAGATCTCACTTGATTAAAACATGTATTTAAGGCTATTACAAGAGGGATTTAACACCATAAAAATAGCCTCATTAGCAGATATAATCGTCTTCTAAAAGTAGAGTTCGGTTCCCAAAACTTACACACTAAAACCCTAAAATGATTTTGTATATATAGGAAACTAGACCGTGACAGCGTCGCAGGTTTTCTGACGTCGTCGCTTCGCCGAATCTTCTAGGATTTCTTTTGAGGCGGTTACATTCTGATGCCGTCTATAAATTCTTGACGCCGTCTGGAAATTCCTGACGCCGTCTCTTGTATGATATGACGTCGTCATAAGAAATTATGACGTCGTCTTCATGCACTATACACGTATTCTTTAAGAGATTTGGTGTAGAGCTGTAGTCTTGTTCGTTTCTTATCCAAATGAGCCCAAGTCACGTATATTTTCTCCAAAAGCCATCCAAGTGGTAAAAACATAAAAAGGAACGATTAAGTACATAATTTAGGCATATTAGCACGATCTTAGGGGTTAAATGACCCAAAAAAAGTGTATAAATGACACCTCATCAAATACCCCTACACTTGGGATTTGCTTATCCACAAGCAAATGAGCTTTTCTACCTAGACAATAGCAATATCGGGGGCATTTAACCTACTTTTCAAGATAGTTTACGACACAACCTTCAAGAGCTCGTAATTATAAGTACGAAAGTTATATATTAGCACCTCACATAAGTGTTTGGATTCTCTCATTCTCTCAGGTGTATAATGAATTATAACAATATAGGAAACGGGAAAATAACACTTATTACATGTCGTAGCATATCAATTACCATAGGCTTTGTAAAGGATCAAACCTCCACTGCTAGGCGTAAGTACTAAAAATTACTATCAAAGAGGTATTTAAGGATTATGGGGTGTAGGTGTAAGATAACTACAATGAAAACGGAAACGGATAGGATATGTTTGGGGGTGGCTTTTTGGGTGAATTTGGGGTGAAGTGGTGAGTTAATTATTTATAAGAATACACGCTGATTGGATTGCTAAGCCAAAGACTCTGACCACTCGGACAAAGAAATACAATACTCTACAAAACTCTACATCAAACTCTTTTCTTTTTCTTTTCTTTTTTTCTCTTTTTTTGAACGTAATACATCACTTGCGGTTTATAAACATACCCCCACACTTGAGTTTTTGATACTCAATACATAAGCTAACTAATGACCCGAATTGAGGTGGATCAA
>BQNB010040220.1:0-47548 GCA_026074375.1 Tanacetum coccineum
ATAGAGCTTATTTGTTATTTATATTTGCTTATTTATGCTTTATTATGTTGTTTAGTACTTATCCTGCTTAGATTTCAGTTTAAAAATAGTTTGTGTCACTTTCTTAGTTAATACTGGTAGTATGTGTAGTTAATACTGTTAGATTGATTTAGCCTATTTAAGTGCTTATTCTTGATTATAAGTGTCTTATTTTGTTCTTTGATAATCTGTTTTTAACAACTTAGGACCAAATCAGCTTAAAAATAAAAGAAAATTGATTTTTAAGGGGTGTTTGGAACAAGCAGTACTAACTCCAAGTTAGTACTGCTAGTTCATTTTTTTTATTTTAAAGCTAGCAGTACTAACTCAAAGCTAGCGGTACTAACTCCAAGTTAGTACTGGTAGTTAGTACTGTTAGAACTGTTGGTTCATTTCTGCTTATTAGCTTATTGTTTCTGCCTCTTTAAGATTTTCTTAGCTTTTTATAGTAGATTAAGCCCATTTTTGTTAATGTCTTTAGTAAAGCTTGTTTAAGTTCATTCACCTTTTCATAGTGACTCTAAGAGTTTATCAGTTTTTAGTCTTTTCATTTATTCTCCATTCTAGTTTATTGTAGTTGCTTATTCTTATGCCTGAGTGCTTATTAGGGATAGTTAAATATTTGTTTTAGCTTATTTGCTTATTTCTTGTTTCATTGCGTTTCAGTAGACCTAGCAGTACTAACCTAGACCTAGCAGTACTAACTTAAAACTAGCAGTACTAACTCCAAGTTAATACTGTTAGTTAATTCTGTTGGTACTGTTGTTAGTACTGCTGAGTTTCTCCTGCTTAGCTTAGCTTAATTGCTTGCTGAATTTGCTTATTTAGAGTTAGTCTAGCTTATTTTGTCTTGTCTTAAGCTTATTTGAGCCTATTTGTGTCTTAGTTTAAAAGTTTTAAGTGTTTTTACCATTTCTAGCTTTTATGCTTGTCCTAGCTTATTTTCCTTGCTTATCTTTGTGTGCATTTGCTTATTAGTGTTAGTACCCAATCATTCCTTGTCATATTCAAACATCGATTATCAATTCGTCTTTCGATTTTCCATTCAAGCCTCGTTGGGACATAACGACCCGGAGATACCCTATACTACTTTCGGTTTAATTGGTCTCGCGGATTCTGATCCTTTTTGTGTATTTATATTTATTGGTATCATAAAAGGGGTGAGGTTAACCGAGTCAATGGCGAACATCGGTAAGGGTCCTGACCACTCCATCATGCATCTTAATCCGTATTGTTCCGATACCAACAACTTTGCATGGTGAATCGTTGCCCATAAATACATGCCCACCATCAAACTCTTCATATGTCACAAAACAATCCTGATTCGGACTCATATGAAAAGAACAAGCAGAATCCATTATCCAAACAAGAGGTGTACCTTTATAATCAACTACTGAAAGTACCACATCGTGTTCCGAACTACAGTCATCTTTAGCAACAGCCGGTACCTGACCTTTTTCTTTAAGCTTAGGACAATTGAACTTCCAATGGCCTTCCTCTTTGCAATAATTACAAGTATCTCTATGATTTGATCCTCGAGGTCTCGACTTCAATCTATCTTTATATCTACCTTTTCCTTTTTCTTTTTGTGTTCGATGTCTACCCCTATCCTAACCCGTAACTGATAAGCCGACGGGTTGAGATTCCAAAGTTCCCGATGCTTGATGACGAAGCTCTCGGGAATGTAAACTGGATCGAACATCTTCCAATGTAAAAGTATCTTTACCAATAATAAAGGAATTCATAAAGTTCTCAAACAAGGGATGTAACGATACTAGATGAATAAGAGCAGCATATTCATCATCAATCTTGACTTCAACGTTCTTCAAAACTATCAAGATTGAGTTCAAATGATCAAGATGATCTTTTAATGTCGAGCCCTCTTTCATTCGAAGTGAAAACAAACGTTGTTTCAATAACAACTTATTCGTCAATGACTTTGTCATATAAAGCTTTTCTAGCTTCTTCCAAACACCGCCAGCCATTTCCTCATCCGCAACCTGGTAAAGAACCTCATCCGATAAAGAGAGCAAAATAGTAGAATGCGCTTTTTTATCTTATAAGTTATATTTTGCATCGGTCATATTAGCTGGTCTGGGACCGGCTAGAACAGAGGTGACCCAAGATGCCCGTTTTTTCAATAAGGCTCGAATTTTAATTCGCCATAAACTAAAATTACTTTTTCCCATTAAACTTCTCAATAGACAATAACCGATGATGATGATGTTTGAGAAGACATAATTATTCAAACGGGTTTTCTAATGGGTTTTGCTAATGTTCTGTTCTGAAACAATAAACTCCTACAACAAATTCTGATTATCCTAAATCCCAATCAACAAACACTATCTATCTATCAAACAAGTAGAAGCAACAAATGATTGAATAAAGGAAAAACCCAAAACCACAAACCTGATATCTTCACTAATCGAATCAGCAAGCCAACAAACACAAATCAAATTCCAACAATTTCAAGAAACTGATTCTTGAAAGAAACCAAAAAGGATGAATCCAGCTAATACAAAAGATTCAATAACCCAAAACAATTGTAGCTTGCTTCAATTGACCGAGTGGCTCTTGATACCAATTTGTTAGGATTAGTGATAGATAATCACTAGCAAAAAGACCAGCAACAAACGAATCAGACCAGGAGCATACAAAAGATCAGGACATCAGATAAGGGAGCAAAATAGCTGGTAATTTTTATTATCAAAAGTGTGTGTTATAAAGCCCTGTCTGCTATATGTTATATATAAGAACAGACCGACATATATAGGACTGACACATTGGTTTCCTACCTTTTAAGATACATAAGCAAAATGACCAAAATACCCTTAGTACCAAAGTTACTGAAATACCTTTAGGAGGTCAAATCAAACTTCTAACAACATGTTTGATGTTAACTTTGACCGTGAGTTGCATACGTGATTTACGGATATAAAAAAGATTAGATATAAGATAAATCACAAAAGAGCAACAAAAATGGTCTGCTTATCATACATGGTCGAGTTAAGATTTCACATTTTGACACGATTAATAGATCAAGCTTGATTTAGGCGGGTCATAACTCATAACTAATACGGATTACAAGCTTAATTACCGAATTAAGACTGCCACGAATTGTCCATTCGAGTTTTGCTGAGTATGACAGGACCAAAAATTGTCAAATTAACTGTTTAATGAAAATATAACAACATTAAGAGCTCTCGGTACACATGTTATAGAGCAAGTTATGACCTTATAACTCAGTCTTCTGGCTTGACACCACATCCCACCTTGAGTTATAAGGTCTCACGTTTTTGTGTTTTATTAGGTTAAGGTGTGTGCCATGTGATCTTCTATAATTTAAGTGATGTAAGAATATTGTTTTAAGGTTAAGTTATAGATTTTGAATTATAGAAGAAATCGTTCAATGACAACATCTTTTTTTTCAATAAAACAAGTCATATGACTTATAGCACCTTACACTCTAAGTATGATACCAACCCTTATTTTGTAATTTTACCATATTCCAAAATTCCAAATCAAGTTAGCCTATTTTGACATAATCATCCAAGATGAATATTAAAATGGGATAACTCGGCTACAATTATTATATCCAACCAGCTACAATCCCTTTCACAAAATACATAAGAAATGACTCATGGACCCACACAGAGAACCTAGCGACTCACTTTCAGACATAGGAGATCCACGATTTTAACACAAAATGTAGCTAAGTTAGCTATAATATCCTCATATTAAAATAATAAAGAAACATATATATGAGCATTCAAAGTTGGAAACTTTACCACTAACCGTAACATCAAAAACCTTATCATCATCATCATCATCTTTATTATATTAATCTTATTATAAAGAGAACCCCTTTTGAATTACGTTAGAATTAAGATTTAAGATCATTATTAACATATAAAAAACAGAGGAAAAAAATGTTAAAGATTGAAGGTTTAAAACCAGAATTACAGGAAATACTTAATGCAGACATGAGTCACGTGCAAGAAAGGCGTCGTGCACGTGAGGCTTTTAAGGATATCCAGCTTAATATTGATCATCTCTTGTTTAAGGTAACACTTTATATGTTTCATGTTTGGAATATTTTTTGGTTTTGTTGTTGGATGCATTTATTGAATGATAAAGGACAACACACAGGTATTTTGTGTTGGATGGATTGATTGGTGGGATGTTGTTCAATGCATTTATTGATAGATTTATTTAGCTGAAAAGAAAATATAAAGTTAGAACAATGGAAAACACATGTGGTGTGTGTTATGTTGGTTGATAATAACTTGATATGTAAAGGTGCAATTTTTTTTTGTTCATGCTTTTATTGCAGCAAAAATGATGGATACCGTAACCGGAATTATTTGTTCGAATTTGTGCTTGAATTGCATAAGTACTAATTGAGAAGTTTGCTATTTTGTATGTGAATTATGGTGTGGGCGTGTGTGCACGCGTTTGATTCTTTGTGATTAAAAGTTTTGGGTAATTAGTGGACAGAGATTAATTTCTGTAAAGGAGTAAACAAAACACCATAAATGGTGTTAGTATGTGGAAAAGTTTGTAAAATTCATCTGTAAAGAGTTCTTTTAATTATTTAGGACCAGATTAGGAAAGTTGTGCTTCTGATGATAGTATTTTTATTTTTGTCTTGTGTTCGGATTTTAGTATTCGTGCTTTATGTAAGTATATAGTTTGTTGTAGCCAGTAAAAGGACCAGTTATACTACAAATGACACTTAGTTCTTAATTTTACAGACAAAATATGAAGGCTTGAAGACAAAGGAGGTAAGAGCTTTCAACTTTAAGTTAGTCTTATTTAGCTTATCAATCCAATTGTACTGTATTCTTGAGTTTGAAAATTGGAGAGAAAGGTATATATTCAGAAGGAAAAAGAGAGAACCTCAAAATTCATGTTCACCGTCAATTATAGGAAAGGAAAGAACTACTTGATCAGAAAGTTTTGGCTAGTTTTCTGTCCAAAGATTTTATCCCAAATGCCAGAAGATTTGGGGAAAGGAAAAAAAAGAAGACTTAGTAAAGATATTTAATGACAAAGTTACTCTAGACTTAAAATTAAGGCAAATTAAAGCAAAACAGTAGAATAGTATATTGCGAATCACACTTAACAGTAATAAAAGTGTAACACTTATTTTTTTCTAGTCATATGTGGTGAACTCGAAAGGGACAGAAATTTTCTCAAAAAGTTGGCTTCCTGAGACAGGCTCTCCCAAAGCCGTGATATGTTTCTGCCATGGTTATGGAGACACTTGCACATTTTTCTTTGAAGGTACCTGTTTGTTATATAACAACTAGTGAAAGTCACTTTGTTGAAGATATCCAGGTTGTCATCAAGTATTGTAATGCTTACAGGAGAGGCTAGAAAGTTTGCTTCATCTGGATATGGAGTTTTTGCTATGGACTTTCCAGGATTTGGTCTTTCGGAAGGTCTTCACTGTTATATTCCAAGCTTCGATGCTCTAGTAGATGATGTCGTCGAGCATTATTCAAAAATTATAGGTATCTGTCAAATCTTTGGTTGGAGATATTATTAGTGTCATAGAATGCTTTAAGTGATTATGTGATATAAGTAATAAGAACTTTATCAGTTGTAATAAAACGGGTGTAGAAAACAGTGTTTGATTGTTGCGAGTTAGAGACGCCTAATCCAAATTAACCAAATTCATGCTATGATTTTCGGGGTTGTAGAAAAGCCAGAATTTCGTGATCTTCCAAGATTCTTGTTGGGACAGTCAATGGGTGGAGCAGTGGCTCTGAAGGTGCACTTAAGGCAACCCGATTTCTGGAATGGTGCAGTCCTTGTTGCGCCTATGTGCAAAGTACTTTTCTGCTCTTGCCCCTCCTAATGTATTTACTATAATAACATAACTAATTGGAAGTATTGCAGATTGCAGACGATGTAGTTCCACCATGGGCAGTAAAGCAATTTCTCATAGGTATTGCGAAAGTTCTCCCAACGTATAAACTTGTTCCACAAAAGGATCTGGCTGATATGGCATTTAGAGACCCGAAAAAGAAGCTTTTGGTTTGTTTTGGTTTCCTTATTTTTGTTTGTGCCATAACTTTTGACTACTTTATTAACCGTTTATCATATGCAGACGGATTATAATGTTATTGCTTACAAGGATAGGCCACGTTTGGGAACAGCTATGGAGCTCTTAAACACCACCCAAGAGATAGAGAATAAACTTGAAAAGGTATGTTATTGATGACTATTGGTTGTATTGAGATGTATATTATGAAAGTGATTATCTGATACTATTAACTAGGAATAAATAATGTATGCATAGGTTTCCAAGTATTGAAAATGTTAAGTGAAGGCGACCTAAGTTCGAAAACAACATTTCAGGCCACCTGGGTATCAATATGGTTTCGTTTACTATGCCAATTCTGACACACACAAAAATTTTGAACAAATACGCCTCTGATAAGAAAGTAAAATAATACAAATTGTAGAATTGACCAAAACATGCTAGAAAACTGTAAAGTGGCAAACCAATTCGTAACTAGGAGTGGCTTAATCAGAAACCAAATTGATACTTGGGTGACTTGTAATGCTTTTAACCAATTTAGTGATAGAGGATATATGTTGCAGCTCGTTTATAGTTGTCTGACCTTATATAAATATGTGATCATTGTAAGCGTTCTGTTATTTAAACAATAATAATTGCTTATCGTGACTAAGAGAGCTATTTTAGTTTGTATAGATTATGTTTTTGTGTTGTATGGTGTGGCAGGTTTCATTGCCATTGCTGATCCTGCATGGAAAAGCTGATATAGTGACGGATCCATCTGTTAGTAAAACTTTGTATGAGAAAGCAAAAAGCTCGGACAAGAAACTTAACCTGTACGACGACGCTTTTCATTCCCTTTTGGAAGGTGAACCGGATGAAGTCATCCTTCGTGTGTTTCAAGATATTATTGCATGGCTTGATGAACATTGTGCTAAAAAGTAGTCCATTTTATCAAGTTGTGCTGGATATATTTTTGTCAAAAAAAGAACAATTAAGAGAATAACAAGAACACGTATTCGCAACACTTGAAGTGCCTAACTTCTAAGTGCAAGTGTTATTTGAAAATAAATGTGCTTAAACCCCTATTCTTTTTGTTCTTCATACACATTTGTACTTAAAGCCATTCAGTCCTTTTGTATCTGTAGAAGTAGAGTTTTTTGTTGCACGCAGGCCATTTTACTATAACACGAACACTTGGGATTTCATTATCCATCCTGTAATAAATAAAGGTTGCCGATTTGTACGTACTATGTTGTTGGGATGAATAGACTATTTACGTGGTTTAGGCAAATGCCCATGTATGTAGTTTATTAAATCATTCATATGTTTTCATTATCTGTATAGCAGCCTCTAAAATGATAGTGTTGCAAAATTTTGTAAGAATTCTCTTATTATCGTATATATATATCTTTTATGTCAATTGAGTTAGTGGGTGTTCATGATTTTGTTGAAACCAGATGATCTGTTAAAACTGAAGCAGTTTAGAAATCTCCTAAATCGAGTAGTTAGTAGTTCAATTTGGTTAGTGTTCTTTGCTGAGAACCAAGTCACATTGGCCAAACCATATACCCTAATATATGCATTAAGATTCTGGAATAATGTTAATTGAGCATATCCGTTCTTTGCTCTTTTATCTCCATCCTTCACAGTTAGATTTGTGTTTTTGCATATGAAAATGAAACACAAAAAGAAGCTCAAAATTCAGTGCAAAGTGCAAACCAATTGTGATCATTTGGTCTGTCCAATAGAGTTCGTAGCCAGTTTGGTTCGACAGAATAACTAAAACGATTACCGATCTGGTTGACATTTTACGTGCTGGCGCCTGGCGTGCGCTAAGCAAACCGTACCAATTACTTGAGTACACAATATATATTCCAGTTCATATCCGTCCTTAGCTAACACATGTGAGTATTCCGGAACTGATATATAATTTTGCTTTCTACTTCTGGTTTGTTTTTGCATGTTTGTCAATGTATTGATGTTAGTATTCTCGTCCCCATGATGGTGCCGAGTATCAGGGATGCATGCAACTTATGGAGAATGTTCTGAATTTAAATCCCCGACATGTGTCCCGTATATGCAGATTATCAGATTTACATCCTTAAGATGGACATGAGAACACCTGGCGTTATGCAGTATATAAATCCCGGCATATCTTTGTTTGATTGATGAAATTAGTATGTAACCAGGCTGAAGTGAATATGTCAGTGCCTTTCAAATGCAGCAGGGATTTTAACTTTGATTAGTTACGAATAGAAATGTTGTATTCGATCCTGACAATGGACAAAATCAACACGTAGGGAAAAACAGTAGTAAAGAAGGGCTAGGTCAAAGTAACAAAACCAACTATATATATACACCAGTGCATGAAAGACAGTAGATCTTTGAATTGCCTTGGTGAAAGTTAGATGCTTTTTGTGTCTGTAGTTTAGTAACAAGAAATGTTTTTCAATTGTTTGTACATGAACTTTTCTCCAACATGATGCTCCAGATTTGACGGTGTCAAGAGCACGCGTACATGTGCATCCGTTGGCAGCTACAACCTACAGCAGATAGCAAATTTCTCGGATTTGGTGTAACTTGGCCTTAAGAATAAATGAATCATCAGTTCTGCAACATTTGCTTCCAATCTTCTTCTGTAATGTGGATAGATATAACATTGATACTGCAACAACATATAGCTTAATAAATATAACACTTACTTTTTTAACTGTTTGCTAATTTAATAATTCTTGTTAGCGACTAATAACATATTCAAATATACACTCTTCGATCTAATACAGTAAAGAAAAATAAAACAGATACACATTGGTATTTTTTAAAAAGCACATACCAATTAACAAACATATGTGCCTCAAATACTTCATGTTGGAAGAGGAGACCTCTCATTTTGATCTTCAAAAATACCGTTCGTCAGATCAGTACTATGTACGTTATCTTTCTTCCCACGTTCCAAAGAAGTTGCTTCATATATACCTACAAAATTACAGTAAAGCTCTTAAAACCATGACAACAAAAGTAGGTAAATAGGTAAGTACCATTAGTTGTACACTTGCACAAACTAAAATGTGAGCCAACTAATAGTACGAGCTAGGATTTGATTAACAGTCCTCTGCTGAAAAATATGAAAATACTGATTCATGAGATCTGAAGCTATGTAACAGGTTCCTACATATGCTAATGAAATTGAATATAAATGAGATGTACTTGTACATACCAAAGCCTAAGAGAGTGCAGCAGACCAAAAAGCCTACTAGTGAAAAGTCCATCTTGTAGATAATTTCCATGAAAATTAAGCATCCTCCAGCAACCATTATATGTCTTGGAGAGGAGAAAACCATATGCAACCTAAAAAATAACATGTGGTACATTTGTCATGTGAACACTAAGATTTGAATACTGTAACAATCGGGCTAAAATAAGTGACTTGTAATACTTGAAATGTCAAATAAAAGAAGATTCAGAGCTTAACTGAACAAAACAAAAAAGTCCAAATGAGCATAATACATAAGTCCTAAAAAATACCTTTCCTCGGCGATGCTGTCCACATAAAATATTAGGATTACACCAAAGAGTATGGTGCTTGAGAAAGCCCATGCAGAAAATGGCAATTCCACCTTGGTCGAACCCTGTATGTCGCAATGATAAAATGGTAAAAGAAGTATTCTACCATATAAATATAGCAATGCATGTAGCTCAACTTACTACAATCATGTCCCACATGGCCACAGGAAAGAGAAAGCAAGTTGCAGATGCAATTGTTATAGCATGAAGCCTCCGTTTCAGTTGATTCTGGAAATAAAAAGTGACAGTGATTTATAATTTTCAGGCAATTGAATGTCACTACAGCAATGGCCACTAGACATTGAAATAAGACTATCCTAATTAAGTACATACCTTCAGAGAGATACGTCTTGCGATTACCCTTCTCAATGCAGATAAGATTCCCGCTAAGATGGAGGCTATCATGCTCTTCAGATCCAGCACGTGTTCTGTTTGACCCTCACTCTCTTGGCTGTCACTAAATGGTATTTTCTAGTTAAGGTTATCATAAAGCACAAAAGTCCTGTTTATTTTTTTGTAAAGTTTAAATTTTTTTATCAGAGTACAACGATTTTGAGAGGATATAGAATGGAGAATGTGTGGCCATGGCCCATCCTTCAGACAAGAAGTAGAATGAAGCCAACATTGCAACAAGCCCACCAACCTGATCAATTTACAAGGAAACAAAGAACCATTAAGCAAAAAGATAAGACTAAAAGTATTACACCGTTAATCACTACAACAAACATAAAGATCAGAACAAGTGGTTTTAAGATTATTCCGCTGTAAAGTGCAACCAATATCAAATCTAGCATACATCAAATATGTCAACACAGTCGTCATACACGCATACATTGCTGATACATTTGTTTGCTGAATGATATTCGCATTTTTTTTACATATGAAACACAAAACATGAACAAAACCATGTCATAATCAGCAATTCAGCATATAGCCATATACTACACATGCAGATGACCATATTCTGGGAGACAGGTCATCAGAACATGTGGGTATCACGTAATATGCAAACGTCTGTTCCCATTTTGGGTCCAACAGAGAAGGGTCGTGATAATGTTGTATCGGGATGTTATACAAAGTCATATCACATAAAGTTAAAATCTAGACGGAGATATAAAAAGCAACTTTTGGGAAGCCACCTTTGGTTAATGTAAAACTCTTAAGCTACAACATTTACCTTTTTCCACAAATGCCCTCTCCTCCCATACAAAACTGCAGAAAGCACACCAAGAACAGCACCTGAATACTCCGCCAATATAGCCCTGAAATTACACTTAGTACTTAGGTTGTCACAACTAAACTACAAAGCATAAATGAATTGGAAGAGACATTGGAAATAAGGGTTTTTTATATAAAACGAGCATGCCAAGGATGAACATCTAAAAATAGAGCAAGAATTGGTATGCTGCAAACTGTACCAGGCCGAGTCATTGTAAACTAGCTTTTGACAACTAAATATATATGTCAAATAGCACACATTATAGCTTTATGCAGATCTTTTAACTATCTTAGTTTTATCTGAAAAGTTAATGTTACAAGCATGCTAAAGTGAAGTGATGTTTGTTTAAGAGCAAGTGATCAGGCTGTATGATGATTTTCTGTTCCACCGTAAGAAGTTATCTAGGCAATGCTGCACGGGACTGTTTGGTTATATGAGAAGTACCACGAGTGACACAATCTAAGCATTGGTATGACATTCCCATCCTACATCTCAAATGTATTGTTTATTCTCACCAACCACGTATTTCCCAACATATATACTATTTGCAATGTTTAATGTTTAATTACATTTGCATCTACCAAGCATATATATCCTACACACATTCAACAGTAAGAGACGCTAGCACCAGAACCCTCAAAACGGACAAAAATCAATGAGTAATACATACTGGTAACAATTTTACTCTTTTATCAAGCAAGAAAACTTACCTAACAGGCCCACAGGATTTCAGACCTATTCCCCACAAGATATAGTACAAAGCCGTAATCCCGCCATTTATAAGCGAAGGTACAACCTGAAAAGAAGGAAACCAAAACCGTTAACCACGTTTATGCCTTAAGTGACTAGAAGTCGCCTCATTACAAGATGTATCCATTTTACCTGAGTATTTGTGAGTGGTCTACCCTTCCAAGGCTTTTGTAATATTAAAAAGACGATCGTTGACGGGACAAGACAACTGAATATAAAAAGAACAACAGATGCTCCAGTCTGAGACAAATATCTGTACATCGAGTACACCGACCATATCCTCAACAAGTTCCCAATCACATGAATTATTTGCAATGGTGTATGCCTGTTATACAAACATTAGTCACTTTAGACATCAACAAGAGGCCACAACTTTAGCATCATACTCTACGAAAATGTGTTTGGGATTGCTTACTTTTCTACTTATCTGCTTATTTATAAGCACTTAATGGATAAAACAGACTACTTCTGTTTATCTACTTAGAGGGTTTTGACTAAGCTTATTTTGGGGCTTAAGCTTATTTTTGATAAGCAGCTTATGATGAATATGCTCATAGGCTCTTGCTCAACGTTTGTATTTAGCTTATAATAGTAATCTGATAAATAAAAAGTTTCCAATCAAAATATGCACAAGTCCTCCAAAATAAGCCACATAAAAAAGCTTATCATAACTGCCCTAAATAAATCTATAAACTTATCCTTACACAAGAATGAACTTATTGTTCTAAATAAACTAACACAAACAGCTCCTAATTCTGGGGTAAACTACGCAGTTTTCGATAAGCAAGTTTAAGACCAAAATTACTTCTTTGAACTCATATCTAACCTAAAACCATTGATTAGAAAAGGTGTAGGGATTTTGTGGTGTGTGAATGGTTATAATCACTTTCCGATTAAAGTATTTCGACCCAAAATGCCTCAGGTTCACATAATCGTTAATAGGATTAGACATATTGGCAATTGAAATCAAAGACACGAGAAATCAATCAGAAAACGTTAGAGTTTTGTCGTGGCGGTATCAAGTTAACTATAGCAAGTGTGCACTCCGCACCGTCTTGAGCTAAACTTGAATAAAGCCCTTTGATCTCAAGTAAAACACAATTAGTTGACAGCACTAAAATTACCAAGAATCAGGATTCAGGTGTCACTATAAGCCAACAATTACTTTTTGATGTCTAAACAGATAGTATAAAGTAAGCAATCCAAAACAGTCTCTAAATAGCAATAATAAATTCATCAAATGAGCAACAATTTCCAATAACATTGGTGAGAAATTCAACTTATAAAACCTAAATATATGCACAAAATTCATTGTATTAGGGTTTTAGAATCCAGAAACGAAATAATACCAAAAATAAAATAAAGTATGTACCTGAAATTATTATTATTATTGTTGGCATGAGAAGAGGGTCGATCATCATTTGGGGACATCATTTTTTAAAAAGGTTTATATATGGTATATATGTAAGCTTTCAAAGAGTTGAAATAAGAAAGTGTGAGCAACTAGTCTCTCTCTATCACATATGGAATTGGTTTTGCATAAATTTCAGCAACCAGGTGAATCTCGTAAACAGCAAACAAGACGACAACGCTCTTGGGCTCAGATCTATATTATATGGGCCTACTTTGTAAAATCTTTGGACCCTGTCATACCACCCTATCTCCAAACCCAGTTTATGACCGGCCCGAAAACAGCAGCCCACTAACCATTTGTATTTTTAAATGTTAGAAAATTTACCCCCAAATGATGCAAAAAGTGACAAAATCTCACGACTTCTTTAATAAAAAATATACCGATGAGGAGGTTTATGAATTACGAACAAAACGAGTCCAATATTAATATGTTTTTGACATACGTACGATTTTAACTTTAAAAACTACCATGTAGTTTAATCAAAGTTAAACATATACAAGTTTAGATAGTCTAAGGCTATTTATATACAAATCTATGAAATTTCTTATGTGATATTTTTTTAATCATTCGCAAGTTTTCTAAAGGTGTTGGTATATTGTAAGTTTGAATCGTTGAGTAATACATCGAATACATATATTGCTATAGTATTTTATTGACTGCATTATGTATAAATAAAAGTAGTTTACATTTTTTTAACAAGGCAGTAGTTTACCCTTTTGACTATATACTTCCATCAAATTGTGGCTACAAAAGTCCTAGCAGACACATATATACTTTCATATCAGTTGACACAAACAATTATTTCACAAATAGTATAAACCAATCAACTCAACACATGTACGTAAAGCTCACAATCAAAAGACAAAAGAAAAAGAAAAAAGAAAACCCTTGTATAAAAAACATATTGATGTGCGGTTGTCGTAGGACTTCTACACGAGAAGTTTTACAACTCCCTAGGCAGTGCACCTAATCGTTGTAGTGTAGTATAGGCAAGACTCGGGGTTGTTTATCGTTCACTCGGAGAATAGGTTGGGAATGCTTGGTCACGGTCTAACATAATTCTACAGGTTGAAGGAAGGTTATTTTTGTATTTTTGTATTTTATGGAAAGCAAGTAAATCGTATAATTGAGAGGTGAGTTGGTTTTAGCTAATTAAACTAATAATAATCTAAACTAATGGTGATAACAATAAGATAAAAGATTGTGTCTATTTAATCATGTATTATCCCTAGATTGCTTTAGTGTTGTTGCCTTGTCACCCTTGTGATGATCTGTGTAACTATTTCCTAAAGCATAAACGAATTACACGAACCCGCCGTCTACTTAGTATGCCGCTAGAGCAACGTACATGTAAGGTAGTATGAAGACTATTACACGGCCCTTAGGAGTTTACTAAGTGCATATAAAATACATTAAAAGTGGATCAACCATATTATGGGGAAATGTAGTATGAAGACTGTTACCCGATGGTATCCTTTCTACACAATCACGTTTCCCTAGACATATCAACAGCGATTATGAACAGAAAGCTGGTTTTCTAAGACCTAACGTGCACATCCATCACAAGAAGCAACATCACTAAGATCTACATTCTAGGTTTCATACAATCATAAATTAACACAATAATAGGTTTAGCCAAACATGTTAAAGATAAAGCAAGAACAATAAATCAAACAACACATAGACATATTGAATGATTAAGTAAATCTTACTTGATTAAAACATGAATTGGAAGAGGTACAATAGGGTTTTTAAGCCCTAAAATCGTCTCTTACAACTGCTAAACGAACTAGGGTTCGTACCCTCTTTTTATTCTAAAGTTACACACTAAATACCCTAAATTCAGGTTTGTATATATAAGAAAATCAACGCGACGGCGTCGCGTTTTAGTCGTGACGCCGTTTTGAAATGAATCTTCTAGATTTGCGTTTGAGTCGGTGCGAGCTAACGTCGTCTTGAAATGTGTGACGCCGTCACTTGATGAGTTGCGACGACGTCTAGTATAGCATATGACGCCTTCTCCAGGCTCTGTGAGCACAAATCTTCAAGGGTCTTGGTGTTGGTCCGTAGTCTTGTCTGTTTCTTCTCCAAATGAGCCCAAGTTACGTGTAATTCATCTAAATGTCTTCCAAATGAGAATTAACTGAAAAGGAACGATTAAGTACCTATTTTGGGCATAAACACACGATTTTGGAGGTTAAACGACCCTGAAAAAGTGTATAAAATGACACCTCCAGGCTCTGTCACTCTCTAGTTGACCCTCTCCAAGGTGGTCGGTGCTATCTCCAGCAAGGCCTCAACTATCTCATCCCAAGTGTCTGTAATCCCATAACCCATCTATAACATCCGGTAATTTTCGGAATTTTAAAGGACTATTTTAACCTTTGACTTTTCAGGTCCGATTTGACTTTTTGACTTTTGGTCTTTTATTGTCACATAAAAGCGATTACCGCGTAACCAGTAATTTTTCTGAACATATTTAAAAGAGATATATGTTATTCCTAAGTTAATTTATCAAAAACGAGCCACTAAATCACATTTTCACGATTCGGACTCTAAAACAATTTGATGTAAAACGACATTCCTGACAACTTTTTAGTTTTGACCGAGACCCGAAAACAGTCAGAAAGTGACTGAAATGCCCTCGCAAGATTTTAGAAACAAGAAAATAATTAAATTATATTTAATTAACACTTTTTATTAAATAAAAATATTTAATAAATTAGTCATCATTTTATTCAGTAACGTTTGTTGATAACGCAAATATTCGAGTTAAAAATTTATTTTTATTTTTACTTTCGGACAAGACATAACCGGGTTTCCAAATAAATAACAAATATTTTTATAAATGTTATAAAAATATTTATGAAATACTATCAAATGAATACTCATTTTTGTTGGAAAAATTATTTGGAAAACAATGGCGCAAGTTTCGTATTTTGAATCATCCGATAAGTGGCTCAAACGAGTCCCGAACCAATATTTACCAAAAGTTACACTTTTGGCCCTTGTGAAAATATTACAAAACTAACCCCCATCTATTTGTAACTTGCCACTTTACTTTATAAGTTTATATATATATATATAAACTTTACATTTTTTTTTAATTTTTATATATATATATATATAAACTTTACATTTTTTTTTTCATTTTGGAAATAATAAACACACACACATCCATGTCTCTCTCCCTCTCCCCATTTCCGGCCGGTCCACGCAGCCGCCGGAAAAATTTTCTGTCGAGTTTTCCGGCCGATTTAATAAAGCCTTCCTCACCACCCGATCTTTTTCTATCCCACACCCACTCGCTGCCACGCGCCTCTCCATCACTACCACCCACTCACCGCCACCCCGCTGCCACCCCACCGAAACTACCACCGTCATCATCATCACCACGACCCACAAAGGGTACGTGGGTTTAATGGCACCATAAGAGGGTGCGTTTTTTTTTGGTTCGCTGTGTAAACCCAAACAGGGTGCGTTTTGGGTTGTCTCTGCACCAAGAGGGCTTTTTTTTTATTTTTTTTCCTTTTTTGCGTTGGTTTGGCAGAGTCACCACAAGGGTGTGTTGGTTTAAAGAATAGCACCATAGGGGTGCGTTCGGGTTAGAATAGCACCAACAGGTGCGTTTTATTTGACTGAACCACCATAGGGTGCGTGGTTTTGATAAACAACACCATCAATAGTGCGTTTGGTTTATTAGAGATCAACATAGGGTGCGTTATGGCTGTTACAGCAGACTAGGGGTGTTTGTTTTTTGTAGAAAAGCACCAAGGGGGTGCGTTGGTTTGGTTTTGCACCAGCTAGGGTACGTTTGTTTTGCCAAGAACAAAAGGGTGTGTTTGGAATTACCTAAGACACCAAATGTGCGTTTGGTTTAATGACAAGGCAAGGGGTATGTTTGTTTCTGGTTATTAATCGAAAGAGGGTGCGTTTGGCTGAGTAAAATCAACAAAGGGTGCGTTTGGATTTGCTGTTAACCGGAGAAAGGGTGCGTTTAGATGTGGGTTAACAACCCATAAGGGCTGTTTGGTTTATGACTGCCCGTTAAAGGGGCGTTTGGTTTGGCAGTTAACGCACTAAGGGTTTATTTGGTTTGGTATAGCAAAGTTATAATAATCGATTAATAAAAATTATTGCGAGATTTATAAATAATAAATCGAAACTAAAATGGTGGTTAATGGTTAAATAAATATATTATTTATTATATCGTTTCTTATTTGATATAGTTTTTATATATATATTTTCTATTTTGATATATATTATATATATATATAATATATATATATATTTATATTGACACGCCGAGTTGTTTTGAAAAGTAGAAATAAAACATTAGATTTTATGAATATGGGAAACGTTATATAAACGGAAAGGTCATAATGAAATTTATATAAATTTCTATATTTAGTAATGTTTTACTAAAACTACTATTATTTTAGAAACCCGGTAAAAAGGGACTAATTTATATTTAAAAGATATATTAAATTATAACTATACAATAACTCGACAACGAATAAGAATTATACTTTTACAAATGAGACAACAATTTTAGCTACGATCGTAAATAAGACGAAAGGTTAATTTATAAAATATTATTTTATAAATTCTTGACTCGTATGTAAAATCATAACTTTTGTAAAAACTTTACAAGCATCGTTTAACGTAATTTGTAACTTTAAAACGTGAGTCTATTGTTATGCCGGAACTCTTTATTAATTAAATTGGTGATTTCCGAACACGTGACGAATAATGTCGTTTTAACTATTTTCTTACGGTTCTTATATAATACTTGCAAGGTATATTATACTTTTATTTTATTTTCATATATAAAACATGTCGCGTATTATATACACTTCGCATTAATATTTGGATTGTTTTTCTTGTTATTATAATTCACAGGTTTGTGTTTTATAATTATTTTATTTTTCATGTGTAATATATACGGAATATATTACATACTTTGCGTTACTTTTCGATTTATTTTATTTAACCAACCACCAAACTATTACAACTTGAGATCTAAATCCTATATCAACGTGTCGCGTTGATGTAACCCTCCATCGGAAAACCCAGATACATTATCCTAGGCTAGTGGGTCTTAGCCGTTAAGATAAACTGCAACTTCTTGATCAAGCCGTTCCAGTTTTCTGTTTGTGCTGTACTTAATATGTGCTGTTTCTGCCAATAGTTTACAACATCAAGGTGAGTTTTAGCCCCAGTTTTACATGTTTTACATATTTTTTTGGGGTTTAAGACATGCTTGTTAAATTGCAATTTACATGATGTTTACAAATGATTTACTACTATTTACATAGCTCGTTTGGATACAATTAATTGACTTCATTTTCGGTTCATAACGAATGCTCTACTTTACTTTTGAAATGAATTAGAATTGCAGTAAGCGGATGGAACTGATAACAATAAACCTTTACTGGCCCGGTGTTCTTGGAGGGGACACTGTAACGGGAGTACATATTCTTTAAATAAATGCCCGGGTGTTCTTGATGGGGACACCGTTTGTAACAGTGAGTACATATTTCTTTAATAAATGCCCTGGTGTTCTTGGAGCAGGGACCAATGTGATGGGTATATATAAGTCTACGTCACATGCTTACATGATCTGTAATTCACTTGGGAGGGTGAGCACGAATGTTATGAAATAAGATCTATTGCGGTGTGATACCCGTTCAGGTGATTAGCTATCAACTGGGCAAACGAAGTTATAGAATGTTGTCCAAGCGAATGTTATAAATTTGATCTATTCGGGATTGACAATCCATGTTCGGGGTGATTAGCTATCTATGAGCAAATGAAGTTATAACAGGTCGGAATTACGATTTGCTGGGTCTACAGGGCTAAATACTCATATCATGAATACTTGCGCGTGGTCTTGAATAAAGTGGCCAATACATACTTTGACAAAAGGTGGTTCAAATATACATACGTCTTTGAATGACTATTTTTTGGGATTTGAAATGGTCAGCATGCTTTACAAATCTTGATTTCTAAAATCATACATACATTTTGGAAGGACATTTAAGGATTTAAATGGTCATACATACTTTACAGAACTTTGGTTCAACATTTGTATTTACAAAAACCTATGAACTCACCAACTTTAATGTTGACACTTTTAAGCATGTTTTTCTCAGGTGAATTAGATGCTTGGATTATTTGATGTGCATTGGAGTCTAAACTGACAAGATTTCATTCATGGATTTCTACATACATACAAGTGATCAAATCTCGTTGTGTTAATTTCAAGCTTTTCATTGTGATGCAATTATGGGACAAACATTATATCAATTTCAAGGAAATCAACGAAATTACTTTTCAAACGACACATTTAGAGGTCGTTCTCTTGTATCTAGCGTTGTGTATTATGAAGTAACGCCCCCGGACATACTTCCGCTGCGACCCATTTTTGGGGGTGTTACACCATCTCCCTAACCCTATCTCGCCTAAGGTCGGCCTCCAAAGTAGGCCATGGCTGTCTAGCAGTACCAGCTGCTGAACTCTCCCCGACCTCGAATCCGAAAGCGGGAGTAGTAAAGCAAGCTCTCTTTCGAGGCGACATCTCAGCCTCGGGAATATCAGTCCTATGGGAAGTAGATGGTAGTAACAGGGGTAGTGATGCAACTCTCATCCTAATCCCGGCTACTCTATAGCCTAGCGGTGCCTCAACATAAGTAGGACTATCAACAGCAGGTGATGGTAGAGGTAATGGTGGAGATGATATAGGTAGTGGTGGTGAGTGAATCTAAGGTAGTGAAGAGGATAATGGGGTGAGTGGAGATGGTGGTGGAGTAGGTAAAGCAAGAAGTCTGGCAACCTCTGCCTCATATGGAAATGGTGTAGGTGTCTGGGGTCTGACTATCTTCTGTGCCATACGGAGTCGAGTCTGGGAGGATGGTACAATAATCTGAGGTGATTTGGGTGTAGGTACAGACTCATCAGTCTCGAATGCCTTTGTATCCCCAGCTGAGGGAACAGGATCAACAACAGGTGTCGCATAAGAGTCGGCTGGAGCTAGGTGCTCCTCCTCCACGTCGTTATCCTCGTCCTCAAAGGCCTCCTCATCCTCGTCATCAGCATCATCATCATCAACGTCACTGTCGGAGGGCTCATCATCACCATCCCTTCCATCAGCATGATAGTCAGCATGATCCTCATCAGGGTCCTCCTCCGGATCGGAGTCAGCCACATAGCTCGGGGATAGGGTTGTAGGTGAAGCATCAGCAGGTTGAGGTTGGTCCTCTATAGGTGCCTCATCCCTAGACGATACCAAGTACTTCGGGTACTCGGGCTCAGGTACATAAACTGGCGAAGGTGGGTGCTCAGGACCGGGCACGTAATCGGAAGATGGTGGGTGCTTAGGTCCAGGTACATAGTTCGGAGATGGTGGGGCTACCGGATGCATAGGGAGTCCATTGTATCTGTATATGATGACTCCTAGAGAACCTACGTCAGCCGGCTCCTCATCAGATCCCCCGTAGAATCTCCATGGCTCAGAATCAGTGTAGACATATGTGTATGTAACCGTAGATGAAGACATGACCGCTGAAACAACAAAATAAACTTATATAAGTATATTATATAAGACCAATATAGTATATACGTAATATGATATAAGCACGTATATAGATCATGAAAGCATCTAGTCTAACCAACTAATGCAACTCAATAGTGTATATATGTCCCGTGAAAAACTTTTGTATGATGCAATGTTTGTGAAAACGGTTATAGTCTAAGTAAAAACATTTGACTTGGTTCTCTATAACCTTGGCTCTTGATACCAATCTGTAACACCCCCAAATAGGGTCGCAGCAGAATATGGGTATGGGAGTATTACATCATAGATCAATAACACAAGATATGAGAACGACCTCTAAATGAGTCGTTTAAAAATGAAACATTAGATTAAATAAATTTATTTGTTACAAAAGCCTGAAGCTTAAAGTGTTCATCCATGAAAATGTAAAGATTTTAACACATAACAGATATTCCCAAAATGTAATGCACCCAAATCTTTATAGTAATGACTCCAAAATATGACCACCAATGTATCATTGTCTTGTACCTTATTGACCTGAGAAAAACATGCTTTAA
Source organism: Tanacetum coccineum (assembly GCA_026074375.1). NCBI lineage: Eukaryota > Viridiplantae > Streptophyta > Magnoliopsida > Asterales > Asteraceae > Tanacetum > Tanacetum coccineum. The sequence goes on from BQNB010040220.1 coordinate 21,109, forward strand.
AACGTCAACATAAATTTAGTGAATTCACAAGTTTAAGTAAGTATAAAGTAGGACCGCAAGATTTCCAAATGTATGATTAGTAACGAATACAATATCACAAAAGTAATTACAAAATGCACTAAGCTCATAACACTGAAGCTACAACATATATGTATGCAAATTAATGCAAATTAATGCAAATTAATGTGCCCGTGTACATGTTCAACCCGCAACATCCAAATTGTTCCGACATGGTATACATTCGTCGTTTCGGTACCTTCAAAACTAGTGAGCGCTACGCACCCGAACGAGGATGTTAATCCTAAATAGATCTATTCATAACATTCACGCTTACAATCTAGTAATTAACAGTTCATGATTCATGGGCATAGTGGGTTATAGCTACTTAGGCAAACTCGTAATTTGTATAAAAGTGTACTTGTGTCCAATCATAAAACAATGCATGTTTCTCACCCCCAATGTTGTAAATCATTGTATTGTATAAAAATGCGGGGCTATGAACTCACCTTAAGTGAATGATTTGATTATCTAAACCAAATAAGTAAATCATCTCGGGAAATCCGAATGCAACCTAAATAATTATAGGTTGTATACGTATAATGTATTTAACGTAAATACAATATCACATGTTATATAGTTACACCACCACCTAATAGCTTTTACTTAATTTAAAATGTTGAAATAATAATTAAATCGTACTTTGTTAAATAAAGATATATGTATTTGTTTCCGTAAAAAAAATATTATTTTTTTGTTCAACAATGTATTATTTGTTAAAATTATACGATTTAGTATTTTTATTGATTATATAATGATATTATATAAATGGTTTAATTGTTTTATAAAATAATGTATAAAAGTAAAAATAGTGCATAAGGTTTTATAAACATTATATCTTTATCGTTTTAACTCCGTTTTACATGTTATTTATACCCATGGATTCGTATTAAGAAATTTTATCAAAATATTATATTTATAAAAATTTAGCTACTGATGAACAGTAACTTTTACAGGTTATGTAAAATATATAAAATTACTTTTGTGCATTTAATTATATAAAACTTGAAAAAGCATAACTCAATCATTTTAATTCTGTTTCGCTTGTTCTTTAGATGTATGGATTCGTGACGAGATAAAATATGTAAATAAAATACTTACTGAATTTATAAAAATCTGTGTCAACTCAGAAAAGTCAAAACAGTTTATAAAAATATTTTTATAAACCTAAATCTTGCAAAACTCGTAACTTATTCGTTTTAATTCTGTTTTTCGAGTTTCTTATATGCTTGGAATCCTCATGACAAGTACTATCATTATAAAATATTCCCATTATTTTACCAGACCTGAAACAGTAAGGGTTTTTATAAAATAAGTTTTATAAAAACACTTTTATATATTTAATTATCGTAAACTTGCAAATGTCATAACTTCTTCGTTATAGCTCGGTTTTTCGAGTTCTTTATATTTTTACGATCCTTATAATATGTACTATTTTATAAAAATGTTTCCATAATTTTATGAATTTCTAATTCTAACAGTAGCATTAAAACAATAGGTTTTATGTATATAGTTTATAAATGTAATTTTATAACTTATTCCATGGTTCAAATTTGTACAAGTCTTTTACAATGCTTTATACAATATGTCATACATATTTTGGGTCCTCTAAATTATCCATAGTGATTGTCCAAGTATCAAGTCCTCATGCTAAATTGTACATAACTTTATAATTAAAACTTTTAACAAATTAATTTTATAACTAAACATATAGATTAATTTACACCTATATAAGGTGTGTACTTCCATTTTGAACATTATTTCACCATACATATGTATAAATTCGAATAATATATGATCTTGTAATGTCTCATAAATCATAAAAACAAACTTAGGTGGTGATTAACATAAATAACAAGTAAGTAAGAACATGTAAACGAATGAATGGAAAGATTAGGGCTTAGATAAACCTTAAGAGTGTGTAGGAAGAACAAGAACACAAAATAAAAGCCTAGAAGCTTAACCCAAGTTCGAAACCCTAAATTGAAACCTTAGAAATCTTTCTTGATATGAACCCTTGTTAATACCCAACCAAGCTTCCAATGCACTTACAAACACCTTAGATATGCTTACTAACAATGCTTGAACACTTGTACCTTTGTAGAATTAAAAGTTATATGAAACCCTAATTAATTTAGGTTGAGCTGTGGGTTTTTAGTATGGAAATAGAGAGAGTTTTTGCTTGGATTACTTGCTAGTGTAAGTTGTGTGTGATAAATAAACATAGGACCTTCCTTAAGTAGTAATAGTTAGTGATAACTACCTTAATCTTATTAAGGTTAAGTAGATGGGTTAGGGTACAATATGTAAGAGCTCTCCTCCTCCCTAGGTGGAGGGAGACGCCCCATTAGAGGAAAGGTACACTTAACAAGCCAATTTCTAGATACATGAGATTGGGTGGTACTCTTGTGGGGTTTATGGAAGGATACTAGTGTGAATTTTGTATTTATCAAATGTGTATGTATATTAGATCCGGTCCCATGGTTTATTTTGTGAGAAAGTAAGTTAATTTTGGGTATTGGGTATAATAGTGGGTATTTTTTTAAGTATAGATGGGTATTCATGCTTCCGGGTATGCCTAAATGTATTTTATTACGAAACGTAAACGCTTTACGTAACCAATAAAAATAAAATGTAAAAAGTTATAAATTATACTCGTAATAATTATATAATACTTGCTTGACGTAAACTTTAACTTGTTTGATGTCCGTTTACGTTGAATGTTGATTTTTAGTTTACGCGATTTAACTATACGATAATAATTAAAAGCGAACGCGTAAAACTCTAAAAATAAATATTGGTAATAATTGAGTCGGGAAATGACTTGAAATAACGGATTGTTACAACTGGTAATTACTTGTTCGGCCGCTTTGAATCCATATTTTAATGTAAGCGGGGTAGAGTTACTTATCGAGTCGATTTCAACTAATTTGGAGTGTTTTGACGATGACTTTGCAACTAAGGTAAAACAATGGTTCAAAGACTCTTTGGAAGGTTTGCATAATATTTATTATACGAAGTATGGTAACCTAACTCTGTGACACCCCGTAAATTTCAGGCCAAAAATTTAAACGTTTTCGTCCAGTATTTTGAATTTTATATTTACGTGTAATTTTCAAATTTAACCAGGAGGTTATTCCGTTATTATATGAGAATCGTTACCGAAAGTGATCCGGGTTGCAAATTATCGTAGTCTTTCGACAGTTGTCGCGTTTTCACGATTTAAGTTAATATTAAAATTTTCAGAAATTTTTGTTAAGTCTTTACGCGTTTTTACTAACTTGCGTATGTCGGAACGTATCTAGACCTTAAGCTTATGTGTGCATGGGAACTATGGAAATTAATTATTTTCAAGCATGAGCATCCTAGAAATTAGGAGATCAAATTGGTCCCCTTTTCTCCTTGTCCTTTGCGTACGACACACACCACACATACATACACATTTTGAAAGTTTTTGAAAGCTTATATCTAAGTCTTGGTTAAATATCTACCTAGGATCCTAAACATTCAAAATTGTCTAGATGATTTTGGTCCCTATTTCGACACTTCCGACCATAAAGTGCCTCAAAGGGGCAGCTTTGATGCTAGCATGATAACTATTATTGTATGAAAATTCAATTAGTGGTAAGTGTCTTTCCCAACCGTTTCCAAAGTCTATCACGCAGGCGCGTAACATGTCTTCGCGAGTTTGAATGGTTCTTTTGCTTTGCCCATCGGTTTGCGGATGGTAAGCCGTACTCATATCCAAATGAGTACTCGTAGCCTTCTGAAATGACCTCCAGAAATTCGACGTAAATCTAGGGTCACGGTCACAAATGATTGAGACGGAATTTCCATGTCTCATGACAACTTCTTTCAAGTACAATCTTGCTAGTTTGTCCATAGGGTTATTTTCCCTCCTCGGTAAAAATGTACAGACTTGGTGAGTCGGTCTACAATTTCCCATATGGTATCGTTTCCACTTTGTGTCCTTGGGAGCTTGATGACAAAATCAAGTGAAATTGTTTCCACTTCCATTAAGGAATCTCTGGTTGTACCAATAAGCCAGATGGTTTTGATGTTTAAACTTTGAACCTTTAAACACGTCAAACACCTTCTAACAAGGTGGCAATGTCGGCTTTCATGTAGGCCACCAGTATAATTGCTTCATGTCTTGGTACATTTTATCGGAACACAGATGAACAAAATATTTTAACTTGTGAGACTCATGCATAAATCAAGTCCTTAGATCACCATAGCACGACAACCAACTTCTGTTATTCAAACACAGTGTTCCGTCCACACGCGGTTCTAACTTCTCCTTCCTGGGTTTTTCTGGGTACTTTGAATTTTCAATCAACATGCCTCCCACATCTTCAGACTTGAGGTTTTCTGGTTTTCTTGCCTTAGTCCAAGCCTCCAAAATTTGCTTGGGAAGATCCAAACCAATAGTCATAACTAAGTCTAGAACCCGTAATGGCTTAATTTTTTCTTTCCTGCTCAAAGCATGAGCCACAACATTTCCTTTCCCTGGGTGATAGTGAATCTCACAATCGTAATCACTGACAATTCCAACCAATGACGTTGTCTCCATGTTTCATTCCGTCTAATCAAGGAAGTGTTGATAACTACTAAGCTCTATGGTATTACGTAGACGTTGAAAGGGGTGTTTTGGTATGTTCCTTAATGGCAAGTAAATTTGTTAGTGGATCGTCCTAGGGTGACTAAGGATGCATCGGGACATTTCGACCTAGGATTTGGTGTAAGATGATGCCAAATCTATGTGGTAGAGTGGTGTAAAGGTCGACTCATCCACTATGATTACTAATTTGATCTCTTGTGGCAGGCATGTTTTATAGATACACACACAAAATTTTGGCTTTCCTGAGATATAAGTAGAAAATTGATTTTCGACAAAAAGTTTTAAGGTGACTACTCCCAGCATGGCATGGTCCTTCCTGAATTATACATAGGTGATCATGGCTATTAATAATTATAGTGTTAACGATGCAATGCTCATTTTCGTCAAATTAACGTTATGTATATAGTAGAAAAAATGGTTTTATAGGGTGACACAAGATGGAAACAACATAGTTTATAGGCTGACAACCAAATGGTTTTCAAAATAATCGTGGGTTGGTTTATAAGACGATAGTTAAATGGTTTGTGAGGTGAGAGTAAAATGATTCATGGGATGCAAACAACGTGTTTTCATAAAAACAAAATGATTTATAAGGTGGTAGTAACATGTTCCTTTTTTTGAGTTTACTACAAAATAGTACATAAGGTATCAAGAAGGTAATTCATAAGATGATGGAAATAAAATTGTAAAAATGATAGTAACTTTGTTTAAAAAATAATGACAAACTAGCTCTTAGTTTACAAAGCATTAGTTGAGTAGTTTATAAGTGATGGTAAATTTGTTTATAAAATACAAGTGAGATAATTTATAAATGTTGGCAAAAGTTTCATAAGGTGATGGAAAATAATTTTTTCATGGTAATAACAAAATAGGTTATTAGGTAACAGCAAAATAGTTTTTATGTGCATGTAAGACATGGTTTTAACAAAAGTGGTATTTTACTAGATATATCAGTAAAATTGTCTATTACAACAGAAAATAGTTTTCAAAGCGATAGTAAAACAGTTTATAAAATGAGTGTTTATTACCCGATAGTGAAATGATTTACTTATGATAGTAAGACAATTTATTACAATAGTGGAATAGTTTATAAAGCGATTATGGAATATTTTATAAAATGTCAGTTCATTCGATGATAGTAAGATGACGATTAATAAATTAGTTTATCATGTGGTGGTGAAATGGTTTATAACGTAGTTGTAACAATGTTTGAAGGGTTATAATTGTTTAGGGAGTGGTTTGCATAAATAAATAAAGAGTAAATTCGACAAGGTTTTCCATGACATATAAGTTTGATAGATAATTTAAATTATCCACGCGTACTACTAAATTCAAAAGAAGTACAACACAAATTCCTATTGGAATTAAAGTCTAAGAAAGTTTCCACTTAGGGTTCACTGGGTAATACGGGAGGGTCTCTCCTTAAACATCGACATTATTTGCTACAACACTAGAGTTACCCGTAGCTTTTCTTTCAGAACTCGTTCACACGTTTCTGAAACTTCCATGTTAGACATTTACTCTTGTAATGTCCTAGCATTCCACACTCATAACAGGTAACTTCAACTTTCTGTTTTGCCACCGAGGGGCTTTGTTTTGCTCTAAGGACTGGGGTCCTACAATACATAGTTTGATGACCAGACCATTTGTAATTGCCATATTTTGCTGCACATGGGCCAGTGTGGTGGAACGTGCACTTGTTACACAATGGTAGATTTCCAGCATAGACTTCCTTGTTGCTTGGCCCGGCAGTGTGTGCTCTAATCACCTTAGGCTCTTTGTTTTGTTGTTGGCTAGAGCTTCCCTTGTGGTCACCTTCCCACTTCCTCTTGTTGTTAGTATTCTCTGCTATCCTTTCTTCCTTCTGTTTGATCTGGTTCATTGACTCCCGAGCCATGCGGGTCTTTGTCTCATAGACAGCAATAGTCTCGATAACATTAGCCACTCGCTGAGCTATAATTTGCTCGACTTCCGCAAAACTCATACCTTGATTTGTAGTTGTCATCGTTTTCTGAAGATCACAAGGAATAAAATATATATGAGATTTTATCCAAGGTAAAATCATGACACCCCATGATCACAACATATATGTAAAGTGAGACCACGTCATGCAAAGGTATAAGATAAAAGCAACCATGGCATAAATAAATCAACATCATACAGTAGCATGATCATAACCAACAACGTAGGTTAATGCTTAATACATCATTTTACATGAATAAAAGAGTACAAGCTTTTCATTAATGCTACCAACTGAGTATTACTCAAGTTTAGTGAGATATAGCACAAAAGGAGCTACACTGACTAACCTATCTGTCTGTGGGCCAGGGTGCCTCTCAAGATTCTAGATGCTAGCCTCTATGTTATCCCCAATTGACTTAATATGCTCTGGTAGTGGTGGTACTGATGGTGGTAGTGATGGAGAGAGTGGTCTAGATCTCTTACGAGATGAGGATGGTAACTCTGATGAAAGTAGTGGATGCCGGTAGATGATGGTGTAGCTCTCCATTGGTTCATGGCTACTCTGTAGTCTAGTGCCATTGGGATCTCCTTTTTTGGTTGATTGGCAAGGACAAGGCTAGCAGGTAGGGATTGGGTAGGTGATGGGTGAATAACTGATGTCGAAACAGACTAGGTGTGGAGTGACTTAGCAGTGTCGCTCAGATCCTCGTCTGATGAGTCGTCACCAAAATTCAGTGGGTAAACGTAAAAAGCTAGTGTGCAATCTGGTGATGGTGGCACGGGTCTCATGGATAAGGTAGTAATCTCATTGTCAGAATCGGATATGATGACAAAGGGAGTAAATAGTCCGGCACGTGGTGTGGTAGCAGAAAGAAAAAGAAATGGTGCTGTGACAATCCAGGGCTTTATGTAAGTATAGTATGTAAGAAAAACGTAAGAAAACATTGATCAAGTTAAGTACGTCCAATAAATCATGTGAGCCACCTAGTTGGTAAGCAAGTAGATGGTGTATGTCCGTAAAAACTTTTGTATGATGCAATGTTTAAAAATGGTTATAGTCCAGTAAAAATATTTGACCTGGTTCTCTGCCCCTCTAAGGACACACACATATTGTAACACCCCCAAATAGGGTCGCAGCGGAATATGGGTCTGAGAGTGTTACTTCATAGATCAATAGCACAAGATATGAGAACGACCTCTATATAAGTCGTTGAAAAGGATACATTGGATTAAATAAACTTGTTTGTTACAAAAGCCCGAAGCTTAACTTGTTCAACCTTGTAAATGTGAAAATTTTAATACATAACAAATACTCCAAATAATGCACATGAATCTCCATGCAATATGACTCTCAAAATGTTGACCACCAATGTATCTTTGTTTCTTGTACCTTATTGACCTGAGAAAAACATGCTTTAAAACGTCAACATAAAGTTGGTGAATTCACAGGTGTATGTAATATATAAAGTAGGACCACAAGATTTCCAAGTGTATGATAAAGTAACAAATACAGTATCACAAAAGTAATTACGCTTGCGCTAAGCTCATGACACTAAAGCTACAACATATATGTATGCAAGTTAATGCACATAATGTGCCCGTGTAGATGTTCAACCCGCAACATCCAAATTGTTCCGACATGGTATACATTCGTCGTTTCGGTACCACCGAAACTAGTGAGCGCTACTCACCCGAACGGAGATGTCAATCCCAAATAGATCTATTCATAACATTCGCGCTTACAGTCCAGTAATTAACAGTTCATGATTCATGGGCATAGTGAGTTATAGCTACTTAGGCAAACTCGTAATTTGATTTAAAGTGTACTTGCGTCCAATTATAAAACAATGCATGTTTCTCACCCCAAAGTTGTAAATCATTGTACTTGTATAAAAGTGAGGCTATGAACTCACCTCAAGTGAATGATTGATTATTTAAATCAAATAAGTGAAATGTCTCGTGAAATCCGAGTGCAACCGAATTAATTATAGGCCGTATAAGTATAATGTATTTATTAAAAATACAACATCGCAAGTTATATAGTTACACCACCACCTAATAGTTTTTGTTTAATTTAAAATGTCAAAACAATATTTAAATTGTACTTTGTTAAATAAAGGTATATGTATTTATATTCGTGAAATAAAATGTTATCATTGTCCAACAATTTATTAATTGTTAATAATATATGATTTAGTATCTTTATTGATTATATAATGATATTATATAAATAGTTTGATTGTTTTATAAAATAATGTACAAAAATAAAAATAGTGTACAAGGTTTTACAAACCTCACATCTTTATCGTTTTAACTCCGTTTTATACGTTCTTTATGTCCACAATTTCGTATTAAGAAAATCTATCAAAATATTATATTTATAATTTTTGAGCTAATGATAAACAGTAACTTTTACTGTCTCTGTAAAATTTTATAAAACTACTTTTATAAAATTAATTGTTGTAAACTTGTAAACATCATAACTCATTCGTTTTAATTCCGTTTTTCGAGTTTCTTATATGCCTGGAATCCTCATGACATGTACTATCATTATAAAATATTCCCATGTTTTTACCAGACCTGAAACAGTAATTTTTTTTATAAAATAACTTTTATATATTTAATTATTGTAAACTTGTAAATGTCATAACTTCTTCGTTATAGCTCGGTTTTTTGAGTTCTTTATATGCTTACGATCCTTATAATATGTACTATTTTAATAAAATATTTCCATAATTTTATAAATTTTGAATTCTAACAGTAGCATTAAAACAGATTTCCACAATTTCTAAAAATTCGTATCTCAACAGTAGGTCCAAAACAGTCCACTTTTATATATATATTATAAATCTAATTTTATAAGTTATTCCTTAATTCCAATTTGTACAAGTCTTTTACAATGCTTTATACCATATGTCATACATATTTTGGGTCCTCTAAATTGTCCATAATGATTGTCCAAGTATCAACTCATGCTAAATTGTACATAACTTTATAATTAAAACTTTCAACAAATTAATTTATAACTAAACTTATAAATTAACCAACAATTATATAAATCATTTTTCTTGTGTTCTATCACATTTTTAACATCATTTCATAATATAAATAAATAAATTCGAATTTCATATGAGCTTGTAATATTTCATAAATCATAAAAACAAACCTAGGTGGTGATTAACATAATAACATGTATGTAAAAATAAGTAAATGAATAGATGGAAAGATTAGGGTTCAAGTAAACCTTATGGAAGTGTATGAGGATGAAGAACACAAGATCAAACCCTACTTAACCAACCCAATTTAGAAACCCTAATCAAGAAACCCTAGAATCCTTTCTTGATTAAAACCTTGAAGAATAAAACCCAAGCTTCCAAACCACTTTGCTACACCTTAGATATTATTACTAAAGAGCCTTGAATACTTGAAAAATCAACACTATAAACACCATAAAAGCTCTAAATCAGCCGTGGGTTTTGGTTTATGGTAGGGAGAGATTCTTGAAGTTTACTTGCAAAAGAAATGGAAAGTGTTAACTGTTTACTAGGAGGTTCCTTTTATAGTCAAAATATCTAGCAAACCTCTTAACCAAAACCATGGATAAAAGGGTGGTAAAGGTACCAAAGGTGTAAGGTGATCTCCTCCTCCCTAGGAAGAGAAGTGTCCTTGGTGAGAAATAAGCATGTGCTTAATACTTGGAAGTGAAATTTGAATTTTTGGTCTTAAGTCTCACCATATTAAATCCGGCCCTATAGGTGTATATTAGGAGGAATTATATAATTTTTATGTATTGGGTATAAAAGTGGGTATTTGTTTGATTATAGATAGGTATTGGTGCTTCTGGGTATGCCTAAACGTATTTTATTGCGAAACGTAGCCGTTTTACGTAACCAAATAAAATATAAAATGAAAAGTTATAAATTATACTCATAATAATTATATAACACTTGCTTGACGTAAACTTTTATTCTTTTGATGTCCGTTTACGTTGAACGTTGATTTTTAGTTTACACGATTTAACTTAACGATAAAAATTAAAAGTGAACGCGTAAAACTCTAAAAATAAATAATGGTAATAATTAAGTTGGGAAATGACCTGAAATAACGGATTGTTACATTCTTCCACTGTTAAAGGAGCCTTGTCCGCAAGGCTCAAGATGCTGCACTTGTCAAGGGTGCGGCTTTTTTGAAGATATGCGGATACTTCTTCCAGGAATTGATCTTCACGTTCCCATGTGAACTCATGACCTCTCCTAAAGTTCCATCAAACTTTGATAATGTGAATATGGCTTTGTTTTAACCGCTTGACTTCACGCTTCATAATTTCCACTGGTTCTTCAACGAAGTAGAGCTTTTCATCGATGTGTATTTCATCCAACGGAATTGCCAATGGCTCGTCGGATAAATACTTCTTTAGATTAGATACATGGAACGTTCTATGAACCTTGCTTAGTTGTTGAGGAAGTTTGAATTTGTAAGCAAAGTCTCCCACTTAGGCTAATACCTTGAAAGGGCCAATATACCTCGGGTTTAATTTTCCCCGTTTACCAAAACAGATAACCCCTTTTCAAGGTGATACCTTCAACATGACTCAGTCACCAACTTGAAATTCTAAAGGCTTACGCCTCACATCGGCGTAACTCTTCTGGCGATCACGAGCGGCTTGAATTCTTTGCTTGATTTGAACAATATTCTATGTGGTCTCATGAATAAGTTCTGGATCGGTTAGCTGAGCGTCTCCGACCTCGGCCCAACAAACAGGTGATCGACACTTTCGATCATAAAGTGCCTCGAATGGGGCGGCTTTAATACTAGCATGATAATTATTGTTGTATGAAAATTGAATCAGCGGTAAGTGTCTTTCACAACCATTCCCAAAGTCTATTACACAAGCGCGCAACATATCTTATAGTGTTTGAATGGTTCTTTCGCTTTGTTCATCGGTCTGCGGATGGTAAGCCGTACTCATATCCAAACGAGTACCCAAAGCCTTTTGATATGCCCTCCAAAAATTTGACGTAAATCTACCGTCACGATCACAAATGATTGAGACTGGTATCTCATGTCTCGTGACTACTTCTTTCAAGTATAGTTTTGCCAATTTATCCATAGTGTCATTTTCTCTTATCGGTAAAAAGTGTGCAGATTTGGTAAGTCGATCCACAATTACCCAAATGGTGTCATAACCACTTGGCGTCTTTGGGAGCTTGGTGACAAAATTCATAGTGATATTGTCCCACTTCCACTGAGGAATCTCAGGTTGTACCAACAAACCGGAAGGTTTTTGGTGTTCAACTTTGACCTTTAAACATGTCAGATACTTGCTAACATAGGTGGAAATGTCGGCTTTCATGTTGGGCCACCAGTATAGTTGCTTCATGTCTTGATACATCTTGTCAGAACTCGGATGAACAAAATATTTTAACTTGTGGGACTCATGCATAATCAGAGTCCTTAGATCACCATAGCACGGCAACCAACTTCTGTTATTCAAACATAGCGTTCCGTCAGCACGTGGTTTCAACTTTTCCTTCCTGATTTTTTCTGGTTCCCTTGAATTTTCAACCAACATTCGTCCCACGTCTTCATCCTTGAGGTTTTCTGATTTTCTTATCTCTGTTTGAGCTTCCAAAATTTGTTTGGGAAGATCCAAATTAATAGTCATAACTAAGGATCGAACATGTATTGGTTTAATTTGTTCTTTCCTGCTCTAAGCATGAGCCACAACATTTGCTTTTCCCGGGTGATAACGAATCTCACAATCGTAATCATTGACAATTCCAACCAACGACATTGTTTCATGTTCAATTCCTTCTGATCAAGGATGTGTTGTAACTACTAAGCTCTATGGTATTACGTAGACGTTGAAAGGGGTGATTCGGTATGTTTCTTAATAGCGAGTAAATTCGTTAGTGGATCGTCCTAGGGTGACTAGGGATGCATCTTGACTTTTTGACCTAGAATTTGGTGTAAGATGATGCCAACTCTATGTGGTAGAGTGGTGTAAAGGTCGACTTAGCCACTATCATTACTAATTTGATCTCTCGTGACAAGCATGTTTTATGGATACGCACACAAAATTTGGCCTTTCTGAGATATAAGTAGAAAATTGATTTTTTTGACAAAAAGTTTTAAGGTGACTACTCCCAGCATGACATGGTCCTTCCTGAATTATACATAGATGATCAGGCCATGTATAATTGAGGGTCAACGATGCAATGCTCATTTTCGTCAAATTAACGTCATGTATATAGTAGAAAGAAAAAAATGGTTTTATAGGGTGACAAAAGATGGAAACAACGTATTTTATAGGCTGACAACCAAATGGTTTTTAAAATAACCGTGGGTCGGTTTATAAGACGATAGTTAAATAGTTCGTGGGGTGATAGTAAAATAATTCATGGGATGCAAACAAAGTGTTTTCAGAAAAACAAAATGATTTATAAGGTGGTAGTAACATGTTTTTTTTGAGTTGATTGCAAAATAGTACATAAGGTATCAAAAAGGTAATTCATAAGATGATGGAAAGAAAATTGTAAAAATGATAGTAACTTTGTTATAAAATAATGACGAACTAGCTTTTAGTTTACAAAGCATTAGTTGAGTAGTTTATAAGTGATGGTAATTTTGTTTATAAAATACAAGTGAAATAATTTATAAATGTTAGCAAAAGTTTCATAAGGTGATGGTAAAATAATTTTTCATGGTAATAACCAAATAGCTTATTAGGTAACAGCAAAATGGTTTATGTGATGGTAAGAACATTGTTTATAAGGTGATATTTTACTAGATGATAGTAAAATAGTCTATTACAATAGTAAAATAGTTTTTAAAGCGATAGTAAAATAGTTTATAAAATGAGTGTTTATTCCCTAATAGTGAAATGATTTATTTATGATAGTAAGACAGTTTATTACAATAGTAGAATAGTTTATAAAGCGATTGTGGAATAGTTTATAAAATGTCAGTTCATTCGACGATAGTAAGATGACGATTAGTAAAATAGTTTATCATGTGGTAGTGAAATGGTTTATAGCGTAGTTGTAACAATGTTTGAAGGGTTATAATCGTTTAGGGAGTGGTTTGCATAGAAAGTAAATTCGACAAGGTTTTCCATGACACATAAGCTTGATAGATAATTTAAATCATTCACGCGTACAACGAAATTCAAAAGAAAGTACAACACAAATTCCTATTGGAATTAAAGTCTAAGAAAGTTTCCGCTTAGGGTTCACTAGGTAATACGGGAGGGTCTCTCCTCAAACATCGACATTATTTGCTACGACACTTGAGTCTCCGAGAGCTTTTTCTTTCCAGTACTCGTTCACACGTTTCCGAAACTTTCACTTTGGACATTTACTCTTGTAATGTCCTAGCATTCCACACTCATAACAGGTAACTTCAACTTTTTGTTTTGCCACTGAGGGGCTTTGTTTTGCTCTGAGGACTAGGGTCCTACAATATCTAGTTTGATGACCAAACCGTTTGCAATTGCCACATTTTGCTGCACACGGGCTAGTGTGGTGGAACATGCACTTGTTACACAATGGTAGATTTCCAGCATAACCTTCCTTGTTGCTTGGCCCGGCAGTGTGTGCTTTAATCACCTTAGGCTCTTTGTTTTGTTGTTGGCTAGAGCTTCCCTTGTGGTCACCTTCCCACTTTCTCTTGTTGCTAGTATTCTCTGCTATCATTTCTTTCTGTTGTTTGATCTGGTTCATTGACTCCCGAGCCATGCGGGTTTTTATCTCATAGATAGCAATAGTCTCGATAGCATCAGCCACTCGTTGGGCTATAATCTGATCGACTTCCGCAAAACTCATCCCTTGATTTGTAGTTGTCATCGTTTCCTGAAGATTACAAGAAAAAAAATGTATATGAGATTTCATCCAAGGTAAAATCATGACACTCCATGATCACAACATATAGGTAAAGTGCACCTCTACTTTGGTAGGTCTTAAATACTAATCCATTTCACTTAACTAAATCATAAAAAAAAAGTGTGAGACGTATGACAAGATGATAGAAGTGTAGAGAGAGTAGTGAAAGAAAGTAGAAATGAGAAAACACAAACCGACCGAGTCGGGAGATGAGGTTAAAGGGGGGGGCGACGCGTCGCTTTGGTTCCCATTGCGACCAGCCTAAAAGATTTTACTATGCCCATTTGTCAAGTAATCGACATCAAACCACACTATTCGTGTGTACCTTTTCAAAAAGGCTTAAGAGGCTTATGTTATTTGTACGCATGCGCTCAGTACTCCCCTAGAAAAGCCATCCGTACCCCCCTCCCCCCCCCCCCCCCCACGACAGCAGGCACAGCACACACACACACAGTTTTTATTACCGATATATATTCTTTTATTCACTTTTTTTTATTTTACATAAGGATATTTGTATTATGATATAAAAACGCGTAACACGGTAAACACGGACTGTCTAAATTATAAAGTCAATCAAGTCATAAATTCATGAAACTAGATCAAAAAATATATACACTACGTAAGCAACCTGAAAGGTAAAACACCTGCGTATAATTAACTATTAGGCAAAAAAAGTAAAATAAAGAAAATCTGAGTTAATCTTTTATTGTTATAAAACCGTAACACGAAAAACACGGACTGAAAATTATAAAGTTTAACAAGTCAAAAGCATGAAACTATCAAAAAATACGGAACAGAACCTGAAATAAAACTGCGTTATACTGCAAAAAAAGGTAAAAAAGAAATCTTTTATACCTTTTTTGTACTTTCTGGCGGGCCAAGGGGCACCGATAGTAGCACCATTTCAAAAAATAATACAGTAATTGCAAAATAATACAGTACAGTAATAATAGAGTAGTGAGCCAAGGGACCCAGGGTACGATATACACAAAAATACATGGGGATGTCATCCATCCGATGAGGATGAAGAAGCTCGTCACGTGCTGCACGCACACACTTTGAATTTCATACGTAAACTAAAATCCAATCCATAATCCAACCAATTTTTTTATATATATCGGTGCCACCAAAGTATCATCAAACAACACATCTCGGTCCCACACACTTTCAGATCAATCAAATCCTTTTACATTTTCTCTGTTTGTTTTAACAAGCATTGCGTTATTAACTATTTCTGTTATCAAAGATGCAAGCTGTAAACTTCACTGTCAACACTTTCAATCTTCAAAACAGGGTTTTATCCGGTTCAGCCCGGTTCACCTGCAAAAAACCCGCCACGTGCGTTCTTCCGACCGGCAGGGTTTCTGTTTTTGGATCGCCACTCCGGTCCAATCAAACCGGTGCCGTAAGTGTTTCCCGATCATCTCTAAAGTCCAGATCAGTCAAAGCTCAAGCTTATGGTTTGTAACTTTGGTTTCTATGTTATTTAAATACTATTATAATTTTTAGTATTTATATTATGTTTGAATGTTTTTTTATTAGAGAAATTGTATTATGAAGTTTAGCATTTTGGCATTCACTACAATTTTAGTATTCCGGTTTATAAGACTTGATTTCTATGATCAAAAATAGAATAGAGTGTATTCGGCAAAAGTAGCGGTACGAATGAGCAGTAGGAGTGAGCATTAGCAGTTTTTTTCCATGAAAACATTTGGTAACATAGTTGTATGTGTAATCATAATGTGTAAAAGCTCCTAAATGCTCAACGCTCCTAAATGCTACTTCATGGAGCGTTGGAAAATGAGCATTCCGAAAAAATAGATAAAGCTACTTGCTGCTTGCCAAACGAGCATTAAAGATCACAACGCTCACCGCTCATCGCTCTAAATGGTTCGCGCCAAACACACCAAAGTGATCATTTCAATTCAAGATTAGATTCATTTTTTGTGATAATTTTTACAAAGTTGAGCAAAGTATATTAAAATATAGATGGGTATAAGAAGATAGCTATTTGATCAGTTAAATGTTAGATTCACTGTTTGTGGCGTTTTCTTATGGGTTGTGGAATTTATTTAAATTGTAGATGGAGATGTTAAGCCTGTCAAGAACGAGACCAAGTCTACTGGATCGGTTTTGCCTTACGTTGGTGTTGCTAGTCTTGGAGCTATATTGTTTGGATATCATCTAGGGTATGTGCCTTTATACCACATGATTGAAACGCATTATGGATTGTTATGTGATGTAACCTATTTGTGTTCCAGGGTGGTCAATGGTGCACTTGAGTATCTTGCTAAGGATCTTGGTATTGCTGATAATGCAGTTCTTCAAGGCAAGTTTTACTATAAGTGTGATCTGTATTCACATACTCGAATCTCATAAATAATCGGGAACGGTACAGAATCATATAATAGGATTAAATGGTTTAGTTTCCAGGGCACTGGCCCTCGGGTATTGTTTGGGCCTTATCTAGATCATTTTATAGTCCTTGCTTGTTAAGAGTTGTATGCGACTAATGTATATCTTGATAGTACGTTTGTTTTGTCTTCTATCAAATATGGTTCGTAATTATTTTATACGGGTGCTCTTCATACAGGATGGATTGTTAGTACACTTCTTGCTGGTGCAACTGTTGGTTCATTTACAGGGGGGTCTTTGGCTGACCAATTCGGAAGAACAAAAACATTTCTACTCGATGCAATTCCTCTTACAGTTGGAGCATTTCTTTGGTTTGATATTCTTTCCATTTATGTTATTGCAATAATGATCACCTATGATTTTGTGCTCATAGATGCTTAAAAATGATATAAATATGCAGTGCAACGGCTACAAATGTACAGACCATGATAATAGGCCGCCTGCTTGCCGGCATAGGAATTGGCATATCATCTGCTATCGTCCCTCTGTACATATCTGAGGTAAACTCCTTACAACCTTTTTTGTGCATTATATTAAAAAACCATCCATTTCTCACATGACGTATTTCTGTTAGATCTCACCAACTGAGATTCGAGGCACACTTGGATCAATCAACCAATTATTCATTTGTGTTGGAATCCTCGCAGCTTTGGTGGCTGGACTACCATTAGCCGGAAACCCTTTATGGTGATTTTTCCACATTTAATATAGCATCTTATGGTAAATGCCTGTATTCATGCATGTTTGTTTATTTATATCTACATTTGTTGTCCAGGTGGAGAACTATGTTTGCTATTGGAGTTATCCCGTCTGTTCTATTGGCTTTAGGAATGGCATTTTCTCCAGAATCTCCTCGTTGGCTTGTTCAGGTTGTTGCACAAACTACTTTGTGGTGTGACCACTTTTGCTTTATTTACTTTGTGGATTGAATACTGATCTGTAGCCATTCACTTGCAGCAAAAGAAAATTGTCGAAGCAGAAAAAGCAATAAAAACATTATACGGAGAAGGAAAAGTTGCAGAGGTTATGGCTGACTTAAGTGCATCTGGTCAAGGTTCTGAAGAACAAGATGCTGGTTGGTTTGATCTTTTCAGTAAGCGGTACTTTAAAGGTAGGTAACATTACTACACATGCAACACTTTCTTCGTTGTATTATATAGTAAGGCTATAATCATATGATGCAACACTGACTATGTTTGTGGTATGCAGTTGTGAGCGTTGGTGCAGCCCTTTTCTTGTTCCAACAGTTGGCTGGAATAAACGCTGTTGTATACTATTCTACCTCTGTTTTCCGCACTGCAGGAGTTGCATCTGATGTAGCAGCCAGTGCTCTCGTAGGGGCAGCAAATGTTTTTGGTCAGACAACAATTTCTCGTCTTTCATTTTGACAATGATACTTGCAAAATATTGATGAAGCATGGATCTTGATTTCATTGCAGGAACAATGATTGCGTCTTCTTTAATGGACAAGAAAGGAAGGAAAAGTCTATTGATGACAAGCTTCTCTGGGATGGTATGCACATAATCATCTCATAAACTAAAAATTACACACACTTTGAAATCATGTACAGATTATTCATTACTCAACTTTTATTTTGTCTTAAGGCTGTTTCAATGTTGCTGCTTTCATTATCCTTCACATGGAAAGCTTTGGCACCGTATTCTGGACCACTTGCTGTTATCGGGACTGTATTGTGAGTTACATATAGCTAAATCTATTCTTAAATATAATTATATTTTCATTGATCTTGATCATCCACATTGCAATTGACACCAATTCCACAGGTACGTGCTATCGTTCTCTCTTGGTGCTGGCCCTGTCCCTGCTCTTTTACTACCAGAGATTTTTGCCTCCCGAATTAGAGCAAAGGCAGTTGCCTTGTCGCTTGGAATGCATTGGGTAAGTCAACAATCATCGTTTCTTACAATTTATTTCTGTTTATATAGGTACATAAGATTAGCTCCTCTGTTTCAGTTTTGCTAACAAGTATTTTAGATATCTGGCAAATAAATATTCCATCTTAAACTGCACATTAAGTACGGTCAGAAGACCACTCCAAAAAGATTTATTAATACCCACCGTTAATCGTATTCCGAATCATTTCCACATGTCTTATATCTTTAACTCACAAAAATGACATTTTTCAGTTTCAAAGGGTTGATTATTCTGAGTGAATCCATAATCTTTTTTCTTTAGATCTATTCATTTCTTATTACAACAGTTTAGTTCATATATATGTCCATAAAAGCAATATCACTTACAAATGGTTACATTGTGTTTGGGCAGATATCAAACTTCGTTATCGGATTGTATTTCTTGAGCGTTGTAACTAAGTTTGGCATAAGCAAAGTCTACCTGGGATTTGCATCCATCTGTCTGCTTGCTGTTGTGTACATAGCTGGTAATGTTGTTGAAACAAAGGGGCGGTCATTGGAAGATATTGAGCGTGAACTTAGTCCAGCTGTCTGAGGATATGCACATTGTGTAGGTGTAATAAGGCAGATTCTGCAGCTAACCTTGACGCATGCAACCATAACTGCCTCAGAACTGGTTTTTGGTTTTCTTGTTTATGATTTGGCAATCTGCCCACATTGTAAATTTTGCTACCATGGGCACTTTTTTGACAAGGGATATTTGGTTTTCAGCCTTTTTGATACAATTGTCTATAAGGTGTTCCCTGTGTTTTAGTTCTTGACTTCTGATTGGATCTAAAAGCTACTGGTACTACTTTTACCTCAACCTGCATCACATTTGTTCTATTCAAACAAACAAGAAGCAAAACATGCCTAACAAATAGTCTACAAGATACGGAACATAAAGGAAGACAAAAAGACCACCCGAGTTATAATTTTCAGTTTCTCACATACGAACACATTCTTATCAAGCCCAAAAAAAGATACATATCATTGCCGCAATGACCCTTGTAACTTATGTTCATCGTGTTTACCAAGAGCTTCTTCTTTTATCTTCTATCGTGTTCATAAGAATCTTGACCACACGTTACGACTAATAGACTGACCTAAGCTGAATGAGCCACAACAACATCGAAATCTGAACCTTGTTACGACAATGCTACATGTTAGATTTCCTTTCCCATCTTTCTTTGGTGTCAAGCCTACAAATTAACAAACTAATGATTAAAAACCTATGTAACCCTTTATGTGGGGAATACATAACCAGTTTCCAATAGTAAAAAGATATGTAACATATTCTGATATTCATAACTCACCCCCAGTATAGCTTCTGTGGTTTCTTTGGAACAGCTTGCGCTGCAACATTGTTCGGCACAGTGGATACATTCTCCTGACACCTATCTAGCGAGATACGATTACTTGTATCTTCAACTGCAGCTGCATTACTTGCCTTTTCGCTTGCACATTCTTCAACATGACTATCCTTCTCATCTAATCCACTCGGCCTAGACGACTTCCCTGTCAAAACATTGCCTTACAGTAAATACTAAATAACAACAGCGATTCAAAGAATAGAAATTGTCATTTAAGTATTGAATGAACCTTTTGATTTCTTTTTGGTTTTTGATTTCTCTTTAATTTGTAAACGCCTCTTGTGCAGTTCCTATCGACGAAAACAATAACAAATATCAATCAAGTTCAAAAACAAGAAAATGGCGACTGCTTTCAGAAAGACCTTCGGCAAACGTATTTAAAACACATAAAGCATAAAGTAAAATAAAATGTTATATACAAGATAACTGCTTTTCATATAATCAGATGAATGAACAAATCATAAGATGTAAATAAATAAGCTGACCTGGAATTTGGAAAGACGAGCTTGAGAGACAGAAGATGAGGAAGATGGTTTTAGTTTAGGATTTAAGGAAGCAGCAACAGATGCGATTGCTGTTTCTTTCCTCTTGTCATCTTCATCATCCATTTTCAATGTCTACCCGAACTACCTCATGATCCCTGTGACCCTGTTTTCTGTTTCTTATTTTGAGCTGAGTTACAGAATCGGTCCCTCTACTTTTGTCAATATGCAATTTACAACCGACTAAGTTAGGGATGACCACGATACTGAACCGGCACCGAAGTGGTGGTACCGGAACCTTAGTATCTATCCGGTTCTTCCTGTTTTTCGTTAAATCAAATTTTTTTCCAGATTTCATGCTAATAACTTTCCGTGACAACAAACACACATTTAAACACAATACCTATGCTTACTAATGTAATGTATCAATTACATCAACATCGATTAACGCAGTACTCATACCAATATATGAGAATTAGATATAATAATGATTGTATATGCATATGTAAAAAAAGAATGTAAACTGACAAGGGTATGTCAAAAAAAAAATTAAACATACCTTCATTTTTTTTTCAATGACTAAGATGATCTAAAGATGTAAATTTGATGATTTGAGTTATTAATAATAGGTTAACATTTAATTTTTGAAAGAGTTTGTGAAGTATATATGGTTGTTTCGAATAGTTTTTGGACATTTGGTTTTCTTTTCTTATGCGTTACATGATTGTTGTTTTGCATGGAACGTGCCCAATTGGTGTTTGGATAAATAGTTTAATTCAAAAACATGACTACTCAAATTTCATGTATTTTTTGGTACTATCTCTTTTTTGGTACTAGTATCGTATTAGTGGTCATGATTTTTTTAGGCTCGATTCATAGTACAGGTCCCGTACAGTGTATTGGTAGTTGAACCGGTTCAGTACGGTTCTGGTTCGGTACAAGAATTCAGGTCAAAATACTCATCCCTAGACTAAGTAATAATGGTTCTAGATGCGCACAAATTTTGGTTGACCTCAACCCAAAAATGATGCAGGGGCCTTTATCGGTTTGGTTTTCGGTTTATTTGGCTAGGATTGTTTGGTTTTGAAAAGTTAGTGAATTCGTACCGAATCAAACTCAAAGTTCGGTTTTGGTTTTACCTAGAAAAAGAACCGAGTGAAAAAGAGAACAAATTAAGAGCATACTGCCTACAGAAAACCATATGTTATTATCTCTAAAAGGTCATTCATTGATAATTTACTTTTTTTAAAAGAGAAGAAGGTAAGCTTTCAAGCCGTAGCCTGCTGTTTGGCCATTATAGGACCTTACGAAGAGGTTAAACCTATTTTTTTTAAATGACAACCTAAGATCTTATAAGCTTTAAAACAGGGATGAGCATTTGGACTCGAATCCCGGTATCGAATCGGAACCGTAATGGTTCCGTACCAAAACGGTACTGAATCCCGATACACGGCACGGGACCGGTACCATGAATTGAGCAAAAAAAATCAGGACCACTAATTCGGTAACGATACCAAAACGGGATAGTACCGAAAAAATACTTGAAATTTGAGTAGTCATGTGTTTTAATTAAAGTGCTGATTCAAACTCTTATTGGGGCATTCCATGCAATATAACAATCATAAGAAAACCAAACATCCCATTTTATGGCCTGGAAAAGAATTATCCCAAAAACTTACTGTGACAACTATAGATACTTCACAAACACTCTCAAAAGCTAAACCCTAACATATTATTAATCACCTAAATCCGGATGATTTTAGTAAACATTCGGTTGTTCAAATCGGTTTAGTTTGTTTTTTTAATGATTTCAGATGGTTTTGGTGGAATTTTGTATGTTTTGGAAGGTTTATAAGTTACGATTATCTTGGTGATATGTTTATTTAATTATTGGTTGCGCTTTCTGACACGTTGTGGTTCGAAATCACTCGACAATGCATGTTTTGTCCTTTTTTTTGCCGTCACATATAGTTACTAGCATAAAACATAAAATTTTCTTTTGGTTTAACAAATAATGGAAAGAAGGGGATAGGTACCGATTTCTCAATACCGAGTACCGATATCAGTTTTGGTACCGGTATCCCGTCCGATACGATATCGGTACACCCTTTCATACTCGAAAAAAAACGATACCACCAATTCGATACGAGTTTGATACCAATCTGATACCGTGCTCATCCTACTTAAAAAAATAAAATGCTATTAACATTTACATTAACATATATACTAAAGATCAAGTAACAGTAGCTAGTTGCCTTGGGCTCCCACTTTTGGACCACATGATCCAATTTCAGCCTTATATTTACCCACCGCCTCCCATATCTGTATTCTTCATGAAGAATCCAGATTATCAAATCCACCGCCTCTCATATCTGTATCCAAGCTTGATGGCTATCAAAGAGGCCGTTTCACTAACACAAGATTATTAATTAAAGGTATAATTTCATTTTTGTGTATAGGTAAAATTTGATTTGATTATACCTAATTTTTTTTTGGGGTAGGTTTGGTGGTGTTTAGTTGTGAATTTTTTTTCATGTTTTTCTGTTTCTAAATTCTTGGAGAAGGAGATGGTTTTTCTTCTCTAGAGAAGAGTTGAGAATTTTAAAAACCTGTTTAGATAGGAGTTGTATTTTTGTTTTTAAAAAATGAAAAGATGTTTAAATGAATCTATTTTCACTCATTTTTCTTTTCATATTTAATAATTTTTTTTTTCATATTAACTCTTTGTATACGATTATAAAAACAATAAAAAATAAAATACAAATGAAATTAATAAAAACCCAAATATGACTATCTTAAAATGAGCAATAAGAATGGTCAATGGTGACATATGGGACGACCACAAAAAGAATAAGAGTACAGGACATGTCTTGGATATTATGTTGTGCCAGAAATTCAAAGTATTTTAGAAGTGTCAATTCACGTAAATATGTGAGGTTAAATACCTGTTGGGTCCAGCAGGCTCGACGAGTCTGGCTCTCAAAATGATATATAGAAAAGGATAGAAAGAAAGATTCGAGATTTAAAGGGACATACAAAGATTTAGAAAGCATGTTCTATAATGTCATCAACTGCCCGCTCAGATCCTATTGGCACCAAATTCTATATGAAAGCAATGCCTGCAATAACATGTGACCGCACTCAGATAAGAGTAAAAAAATTATACAGGAAGAGTTGAAATTCTATTCGACCAAAACTTAACATAACAGCCTATTTTGACCATAATTGGTTTGGACCTTACTCAAAGATAACAGCTTTGGCCAATAACCCAAACTCACAAAATTCTAAATAAAAGAGCCACAAATCAAACCTGGACTGGATCACAGGACTGAGAGATTCAAGAAGCTTAAAGACATCGGTTGTCTTCAAAAGAGAAACAAAGTATGTAATAACCTTCAAACAAACAAAAATACATGCAAATCATACCAATGAGAGAACACAAAGCATATGACACTTTTGAGTTGGGGTATAAAATCTTTATCTCATACAACAAACATATGACGGAATTAGAACTAACTCTCTCTTATGCAAGATGAAATAGAACAACACAATTCATCAAACAGTTGGTGTGCATAAAAACACACATAAAATATAAACTACAAATAATCATTTCGGACGATTCAAACTTATAAGAACATACCATATGAAGAAAAAAATCAGTAGAAGAAGACATTATAAAAAGCTCTTGATACCGATGTAACAATGCACCATCACACCTAATCAACAAAAATAAAAATCAAATCAAACCAAAGATATAGTATAACAAAAACATAAAAACAAATTAAATATTTGAATACCTTTAAAAGCAAATGCTTGTGTTTAAAATGTGAAGCCTGCAAAATTCAAAAGATCAATATAGAAAGAATCAACGGAACTGTAAAAAAATTGTATTTTAAGTGAGATTTGTAGAAAAGCTCAAGGGGTGTTAATTGTGATGTGCGTTATGGTGTCTGCTCTTAGATATACTTATTGCAATTGAGTAGCGCGCTCTAAAGTTTGAGCAGTTTTATGTGAGTGTTGTTTCTATCTTGTTTGTTGTAGTCTGCTTGGATGTGTTGGGGTTCTTGGTGATGTGTGAGATTGTTTAAAGTGAATCGAAAAATACCATATACCAAAACAGATGGTTGATGGGTGAGCCGGAGAGGGTTTGGGATGAGATGGTTGATGTTGATGCGTATCTCTTCACATGCCTAGAATCATTGAACCACTCCATCAATGCTGTAACTCTAAAACCTATCCATATGCTTTGTATTAAATTGAGTTGATAACTATAGAAACCCTTCATGTGCAGCCGGTTATGAATGAATGTCGAACAATAAAAACTTAGAACTGGAACTTTTTTTTGTGCAGCATCGGTTTGTAAGTATGGCTGTGTGGGTGAGACCGAACAGCCCCATTAAATTTAGGGGCCGAATCTTTTATAAGGATAGATGATGGTTTGTATGCCTGATTAATCACAGAGGGTTATGTATGCAAGAGGTTGTGTACTGATGGCTTTTTGTCTTGCACCCTCTCATAATGAGTTCTTGTGCATTAAATTAAAGGACTGAAAAATTTAATGAGAGTACGCATCAACTTGCAGCACAACACGCTACGCAACTTGTACATTGTATCAACACTAATGACAATTAAATTAGAGGACCTAAGTTTATAATATAATAGATGGTTGTTTCGAATATTTTTGGACATTTGGTTTTCTTTTCTTACGCGTTACATGATTGTTGTTTTGCATGGAACGTGCCCAATTGGTGTTTGAATAAATAGTTTAATTCAAAAACATGACTACTCAAATTTCATGTATTTTTTGGTACTATCTCTTTTTGGTACCAGTATCGTATTAGTGGTCCTGATTTTTTTAGGCTCGATTCATAGTACCGGTCTCGTACCGTGTATTGGTAGTCGAACCGGTTCAGTACGGTTCTGGTTCGGTACAAGAATTCAGATCAAAATACTCATCCCTAGACTAAGTAATAATGGTTCTAGATGCGCACAAATTTTGGTTGACCTCAACCCAAAAATGATGTAGGGGCCTTTATCCGTTTGGTTTTCGGTTTATTTGGCTAGGATTGCTCGGTTTTGAAAAGTTAGTGAATTCGTACCGAATCAAACTCAAAGTTCGGTTTTGGTTTTACCTAGAAAAAGAACCGAGTGAAAAAGAGAACAAATTAAGAGCATGCTGCCTACAGAAAACCATATGTTATTATCTCTAAAAGGTCATTCATTGATAATTTACTTTTTAAAAAAAAGAAGAAGGTAAGCTTTCAAGCCGTAGCCTACTGTTTGGCCATTATAAGACCTTACGAAAAGGTTAAACCTATTTTTTTAAATGACAACCTAAGATCTTATAAGCTTTAAAACAGGGATGAGCATTTGGACTCGAATCCCGGTATCGAATCGGGGAAAGTATTGTTCCGTACCAAAACGGTACTGAATCCGGATACACGGCACGGGACCTTTGGTACCATGATTAGCAAAAAAAATAGGGACCACTAATTCGGTAACGATACCAAAACGAGATAGTATCAAAAAAATACTCAAAATTTGAGTAGTCATGTGTTTTAATTAAAGTGCTGATTCAAACTCCTATTGGGGCATTCCATGCAATACAACAATCATAAGAAAACCAAACATCCCATTTTATGGTTTGGAAAAGAATTATCCCAAAACTTACTGTGACAACTATAGATACTTCACAAACACTCTCAAAAGCTAAACCCTAACATATTATTAATCACC
>BQNB010040221.1:0-29203 GCA_026074375.1 Tanacetum coccineum
CTTGTGACTAATCCAGATTCTCTTTGGGTTCGAGTAGTAAAAGCCATTCATGAAGACGATACGGGATTTGATCAGAACGAGTGTAAAATTAGTGGTACGTGGGCTAACATAGTAAAATTGTATTCTATGGTACATTCAAAAGATATCATTTTGTTGCATACGTTACAGCATAAAGTGGGTAATGGTTCTTCTATTTGTTTTTGAAAGGAGAATTGGATTGGTAATGGGTCTTTGAGCTCCATGTACAATCGTTTATTTCATTTAGATGTTGATGCTAATTGCCTACTTTCTGATAGGCTTTCGAATGGTATTTTGTCTCGACAAAATTTAGGAAGCAAGAATGAAGAAGCCTTTGAGAATTTGCTTTCCGAAGTTGTCCATGTTTCTGTGAACAACTCGTCAGATTCATGGCAATGGAGCATTACTAATGATGGTGTTTTTTCGGTTCATGATACTCGTATTCATGTGGATAACGTTATTCTTCCGTCGCGTCCTCCAAGTACAAGGTGGTCAAAGATCTTACCCCGAAAGGTAAATATATTCATTTAGTGTCTTATATCGGATAGACTTCTGAATCGTTTAAATTTATCTTCTCGGGGTTTAGATATTACTTCTATTTCTTGTCCTTTATGCAACGTGGGTGTGAAATCGAATGATCACATATTCTTCGGGTGTGATACAACTATTAACTTATGGCGGCTTATTCGTGTTTGGATTAATGTTAATATGCCTTCGTTTTCTTCATGTTTTGAGTGGCTACAATGGTTTGAAGATTGGAGAGAAACAAGGATATCGAAAGATCGGGTGTATTGTATTTCTTCGGCAGTTTATGGTCTATATGGCGGTATCGGAATAGTGTCGTTTTTAATGCTCATCCTATGCGGAAAAGCGACTTGTTTGATTTTATTCGTATGATTTTTTTTTCTTGGATAAAATTTGGATTTTGCTCCTAGTGCGAAGCCGTGAGTTCTAAGGTTTCCCTTCGCGAGTCTCTCCTAGTGGTTCGGGTTCCGGAGCCTGCCCGTTTGAATGGTTTAACTCGGAGGTCGGCTTTCAAATATGGTGCCGTTCTAAAAAAAATAAAAAATAAATAAAAAAATAAAAGATTTATCTTGGAACTCTTGGTTAAACAATCATTTGTAATTATTTTTTATTCCTTGCTAGAGAGTAATAAATTTCATGGTTCAATTTTTTTTTACTAAACACTAGTCATAAACAGTCACAAAAATACTTTGATTAAATCGCTTCCTCTGAATAAAAAAACTTACATTTCCAAACAAGGTTAACAACAAAAAATAAATCATCCTTCTCTATTATCATAACTTATGGAATGAAATAAGTTATGCAAGAAAATAACAAGTTATTGACTACTTATGACATAATGAAATAGATAACTCTTTAACACAATAAACTAGTGCAAAAATTCATCATGAAAAATGTTCTTTGGCCAATTTCATTAATAGAATAGCTTATAATGTTTAACTCTCAACCGTTGAGGAAAAGTGATCTATTCGATAATGTTCGTTTCTCTTCATTTTCGTGGCTTCACAATAAGGACCATATGAAGTTATCTTGGAAATGACTTGCTTAGTATCCCCTTTCGATACGCGTAATTGGTAATGGTTAAAGCTGCTTTTTAGTTTTTTTTTTTTTCCTGAAGCTTTGGCGTCATAAGTTCGCTGGGGTTGGTACTTGTACGCCAAGGTTTTATTTTGGTTTGGAGGCATTCTTCGTCGGTTTGAGGATGGTTTTCTTTTCATCCTTCGTCTACCGGGACTTGTTTGGGGTTTCATCAAAATCCATCCCGAAGTGAAAGACCGGTGGACTCGGCCTCCGGAGTGGGTTTTTTTCTTTTGCCGAATGAAAACCGATCCGTCGCGGCGCCTTCGTGTCCAAAAGTTTATTTCCAATATCCTCTTTTGATTCCTCGCAGTTAAAGTCCTCCCGGGATTTTTACCATTTTTTGATGTTATGTAATTCTTTTTGTTGACTCTATTGTACTTTAAGTTTCTAGCGTCTTGCTAGACTCTTTTTCATATATATTCTATCTTTGCCGTTCAAAAAAAAGAATAGCTTATAAATAAAATATGCTAAAGATGGTGAGCTACAACTTTATTTTATGTCCAAATCTATGTGGCCATCATGCCCCCTATTTTTCTTTTACTCTTATCTTCCCTTTGGGTGCACGAAAGAAATATAGATTCTATTTGTGCCCATAACAAGTTTTTAATTAAGAATGGTACACACATTTAAATACTTGGAATGTAATGTATGCATATGGGATGTGTTTAATTCGTTAAACACTTTGTATTGCTTGAAAGTTCCAAGTTAGATATATTGTTACTCTCTTACGTTACTAGTTTGTTGATGTATTTTTTTCAGTCTCATTAAATATATGCATTATTATTTTAGTTCGTCTTAAAATATTATCAACTCTTAATATATATGAATAGAAGAGTAATATATTACTTTCGTCTCAAAATAAGTGTCTAGTTTGACTTTTCAAAGTCAAACTGGTTAAACTTTGACCTTAACACTGTGTTCTCGAGTTCAATTTTGAAAGGAAAAGAAAGAAAAAGAAAGAAAACTTGAGTAAATTTGTGTTCTTGAGTTTTCTTTAAAGAAGGAAAAGAAAGAAAATGAAAGGAAATTTTTAGCTAAAACTTTCCTCCCAAAAATGAGAGGAAATGGAAGGAAAGTCTCATTTTATATGTCAAAAGACATAATTGTCCTTGATTTTTTAACTTAAAACCTCTCAAACATGGGTAGTATTGTAATTGAATCAACTTATCCTTTTCTTTTTCTCAACACAAGAAACACAAATATTTTTTAATTAACTATTTAAATTTTTTCTTCCCTTTATTTTTTATTTTTATTTTTTAATTTTTTTCTTTTTTTTCCTATTTAATTTTTTTTTTTTAATTTTTTTTTTATTTTTTTTTTTAACTTTTTATTTTTTTTTTTTTTTTATTCTTTTTTTTTTTTTTGTTTTTTTTTTTATTATTTGTTTTTTTTTAATGGGGTTTTTTTTAATTTTTTTTATTTTTTTTTTTTTTCTTTTTATTTTTTTTTTTTAGGATTTTTTTTTTTTTTGTTTTTTTTTTTTTTTTTTAGGTTTTTTTTTTTGTGTTTTTTTTTTTTCCTTTTTTTTTATAGGATTTATTTTTTTCCTTTTTTATTTATCAATACAATTTTTTTTATTTTTTAGTTTTTTATTTTTCCTTTTTTTTTTTTTTTTTTTTTTTTCCTTTTTTTTTTTTTTATTTATTTTTTTTTGTTTTTTTTTTTGTTTTTATTTTCTTTTTTTTTTTTTTTTTTTTTTTTTTTTTTTTTATTTTTGTTTTTCTTTTATTTTTTTTTTCCTTTTTTATTTCTTTTTTTTTATAGTTTAAAAGGTTTTCCTTTTTTTTTTTTTTTTTTTTTTTTTTCCTTATTTATAGTGTTATGTTTTATTTACCTTTCTTTTTTTTTTCCTTTATTACTTTATTTTCTAGTGGTTTAAAACTCGAGAACGCAGCGTAACCATTTTGGTGTGTGTTATATAATATATGATGCAAAATATATGTATAGATTGAGGTGTTGTTTGTTTTTAAGTGACTTTGAATCTGAATCTGATTCGCACATCTGAATCTGAATATTCGGTAGAAAAGTCTGAATATGATTTCCATCTTAATCTGAATAAGTGATTGAGAAATCTGAATCTCAAGAAATAAAGCTGTTGTTTTTGGTAAAAAATTGTCTAGATGTGTTAAAAAACTAATATTATTAACAATTTAAAAATAAAACGATTGCATTCGCACAAGAAAATAAACTTCATTAAATAAAAAATATAATATAATCAATTTAAAGTTTGAATTGAACTTCTTAAAACGATTAACTAAATGAGTCGCGTTGGAATTGAGATGTATGAGTCTGAAACCGTACCATTCAATTTGAACAAAATATGAGTTGACACATATCATCTTATACACTCTTTATCTAACAAAACATATGCAATGATCTGATTTAATATTTTTTAATACAAAAGACAAAAGGTGAAAAAAAAACAAGAAATGAAAAAAACCATCAAAAAAAAAATCATAAACAAGTAGAAAAAAAATAAAAACTAAAAAAAATTATAGAGGAGTAATAAAAAGACATTAAGAAGGTGTTAAGACACCCCCCTCCACATCTAGTTCAGTAAAGAAGGTAATAATGCCGTCTCTTCAGTCTCTTAATGATCAGGAAAAAAAAACGCTCTTAACACTGCTTGCCTCTTATTACTTCTGAATGACTTGAAAAAAACAAACAGTCATAATGACCTGAATGTCTGACCGCGTCTGAATGAGTCAGATTAAGATGTTGTTAAGAGGCATTACTGAAAAAACAAACACCACCTGAGTTTTAAGTGTATTTTCATTAGTATAATTTTTTTCAAGTATTATATAACCAAAAAAAATAATATTTAAGGTCGAACTTGAACCAGTTTAACTCTGAAAAGTCAAACTGAACATTTATTTTGAGATTGTGAGAGTAGCATTTTAATCTATTTACCTATTTTCATATGGTAAATTTGCATTAATTAATTAATGTTTTTAAAATGAGCAATGCTAGATCCACTCCCAACTCACATAAAAACTTCCACATGCACATGTGGCATGTAACTTGGACCAATCACATTCTATCAATTTTTTTTTTCACTACCTATATTTGTTTGACACATATGGGTGTGGAATTTGTATGTGTAAAATGAGTGTGGATCTAACACTTCTCTTTTAAAATGTTTTAAACGCATAAAGGCATCCACTATGGTGGTTTAGGAAAAGTTTTATAAAATTATGAAGAGGTTTAAAAATTTGTAAACCATAGTGAACATTTATTTAAAGCTTATGTGGCATGAAGAGGTCTAGGATATTATACATTTTCATAATTTAATGCACTTGAATTATATGAGATATTTATAAAACTTAAAAAGGTTTATACACAGTGGAGATATGTTTATAAAACTAAAATGTTTATAAATTAATGTAATAACACAATTATAAACTTTTAGAAATGTTTATCATAGCGGATGCTCTAAGTAAAGATGACATTTTGCTAATTTAAATATACACTTCTTACTGTGTTATATAAGGCAAAAAAGGTGGTTTGTGGATATTTAAAATGAGATGAAGAGAGTATTATTAGTTATGAAATAATTAATACAATATAATGAAACTAAGATGTATTATTCACAAAAAGATGTAGATTGACGGAAACACTTTAACCCTGTTGCTTTTTGGTATCGGTCATTGTTCATCTTACAAGGAATAACTCTGACAACTTTCATGATAGAACGAAGCACCAACTCGAGTGAGCACGAGCTAAGACTCGAACTCATGACCCTTTATCCACAAAATCTCTTCAATAAACTCATAAAATTTTCAAATGTGAGTACCAATTGAGCCAAAACTAAAATGTATTATAGTGAACGATTCTAAGTTTCTAACAACATTTCATGCAACGTCTTCATGTATTCATAACTAAAAAACTCTATGTTTGTTTCATAAAATAAAAACTGTAAATATATGTACTAGATAAATGTCCAATATACTTGGTGACTTTTGTTCTATTTATTAATCACATATCAATGTCATAATAAAGAGAAAGGAAATAAAGAAAAGAAAAAAAAGATAAAGGGGCCATCTTTTTCAAAAATTGGATAATGTATTCACATTATCCCTTAATAAATAAACAAGATTAAGTGAGGTTTTAGGCACCAAAAGTCAAATTAAACCAAAGTAAATAATAATCAAATAAAAATACCCGTTATTCTTTTTCTTGATTTCAAATAACATATCACAAGGAATCATAACCACTTTCTTTTTAAAGCCATGACATCAACAAGGTTTCACTAATCACCAATCTACTTCATGTAAAATGTCTATTCAAACAAACTACCCTTTGCGTCCGAAAATAATTGTCATATTTTGATTTTTTTTTTTTTCAACTTTTAACTTTAAATATTTTTAATTTATGTTATATAATACATGATAAAAAGTATATTAATGAAATTATATATAAAACTCAATTCATTCGTGGTTGTGGGTTCAAGCTAAGGGTATCTTTGAGTATGTGAGTTCTCCCACCAACTTAGAGGTTGTGAGTTTAAGCATCGCTGGAGACATGTGTGAAATATATTGTGCGATATGTGGTATAGGTTGTGAAAAAAATTGCCGTTCTAAAAAAACTCAATTCATTCGTATATTTTGCATCAATTATTATATAACATACACACAAATATTTAAAATCAAATTTAAAAAGTAAAGAGTGAAACGAGAAACTTATTTTGAAATGGAGAAAATATATACTCTTGTAAACATACTAAATTGCGCGTTCATGAAAATGTCATACTAACTCATAACCACACATTTTAATTTTTGTAACTCCGCACTTTGACTATATTTTTAATTTTTTTTACATCTTGCAACCCTTTTAGGCTACCTATAGTGGTCGGTCGACCTGCCGGGTAGCCCCTGCGCCAATCGAGTCGCCACCACTGCAGGTAGTCGGTCTTGGTAGGTCTATCGGCTCCAAAACAAGCAACGCCGTCGCTTACTCGACTGATAATTCATTCAACAAAAAACCAAAAAAATACTACCTTTTATTCGATTATAAAAAACGATCTGTAGTATTGTTAATTTTTTTGGATGGTTTTGTTGATCTTGCACAAAGAAGAAGATGATGATTTTATTGATTTTTTTGATCTTTTTATGAATAATTAATTTATGAGTTAAGCCTTTGTAGTTTGTTATCATTGTCATTTTTAATTATGTAAAGTTTTTTTATTAAAAAATATGTTGGTCGCTTTACTGTGTCTAAAAGATCGTTTGTAAGTCGTAAGAAAAAGAAAGCTGAGGTGGCATGATAATTGAGAGTCGCTAAGTCACTGCCGTGCGTAGCCTGAGTGGATGATATCGCATAAGGGAAAATTCCCAAAATAGACCGGCCGCCTAAAGTGTTTACCCTTTCTAGACCTCAAAAAAGAAACTTCCTAAAATAGACCAGTCGTCTTGTCTCTTAAGTCGCTTAAAAAACTTTTCACTTTTTGTGTAAGTTACTTTTCAAACATTTTTTAGGAGACCTACTTAATGTACTTAAGTCGCCTAAAAAACTTTTCACTTTTTGAAAAGTAACTTACACAAAAAGTGAAAAGTTTTTTTAAGCGACTTAAGAGACCAGACAACTGGTCTATTTTAAGAATTTTTTTTGAGGTCTAAAAAAAGGTAAATATTTTAGGCGACCAGTCTATTTTGAGAATTTTCCCATCGCATACAACTAGACTACAAGCACAATTTTAAATTTTTTTGTTTTGTTTGGCTAATGTCAATTTGCCACTTAACATGACCATTGAAAAAATGATCATACAATCAATATGGAATGCAAAATCCCCCACCCACCTTCTCTTTCATACTTTTCTAACACATGATCAAGTCATCACTATTAGTACTAGTCTTATTCCACCCATTAAGTCCATTTTTTTTTTGCTTTAGTGGAAGAGGGTGACAATTTTCTCACTTTATATTTTGTTTGCTTTCTTAATTCCAATAGTATTCTACAAGACCAAAAACACTTTCATGTCTAAAGACATTACCTTTCCATTAATAGCAAGAACTAACTAGCTCTGCAAAATTTAGTTGCACCCTTACTTCTTGTACTAGAAGTATGGGTGGTAAGTACACTTTCTTTTTTTAATGCAAATTTTGGTTGTTGGGTGATCAAGTGTTTTGAAGCTTGTTAATGGAGTTTAAAGTGATTCTGAGGTTGATCACATTCTTGGTTTTGTTTGTTGGTGGTGATCCTTTGCCTCTTAGATCTTCTGGTAAGTTGTTTTTTTTGTGTTCATAGTTATAATTTCTTAAGAAATTTATGTTCTTTTGATGTTGTATTTTGATCATTAGTATGCATTGAGATTCATAGTCATAATTCTAGGTTCTTGAACTTGTGATTTGTGATAATATTTGAAGAGATTGATCATATGAAATGCTAGCTTAATTTGTGTTGAATTTTCAGCTTATTTAAAGATTATGATAACTTTCATTTGATCCCCTAATTCTCATGTTTTTTTTTTTGTAAAAAAAGATTTCCATTTTTTTATTGTGGTGTCTTTTCTTGGAGGATTTAATGTATTCTAGTTTTTGTTTCTAGTATATTGTAGCTCTTATGCATACAATTGACATCATGATTTGAAAAGAATGGTTGTGGTTTTCGAATTGATAACCATTTGTGCGAATTCAATTCGAAAGATAGTAGTTTTCGAGTTTTGATAATCGAAAGTAGACTTTTTTCCTTTCTTTCTATGTAGTATGATGCATTGGTTTGTTCTATGAAGTCATATGAAGAAATATACATCAATGTTTGACTTTTTTAGTCAAATGAGTGATTTTGCTAATCGCTAACTTACCTTGATTCTATTAAAGAATGTCAAGAACTGTGTTTTTACCGATTAAGGCAATGTCGAGTCTACATGTTACACTAGCATTCACTAAATACAAAAAGAAAAACATATTAATTTAGAGTTCTTAAAATGGCTCTTTTGACCTTAATAGTCAAAGAAACTAATAGAAGCAAGTTCTTGTTGCAGACCATGTTAGTTCGCCGGCAATAACCCCCACCAGTGACCGATCATTAGCTCCTAATCACTATGACAAACATTCACCGTCAAAGCATCATGCAAAAAAATGGACGAAACGAGGACTTAGGCCTTTTTCCAGCATCTCTTTTCAAAGATACCATCATGAAAGATCAAAAGTTACCCATTTTGCACCTACACCCTCGTATCAAGTTCAACCACCAACTTACGTTCCGCAAGGTCAGTTCTGTCACTTGAAAACAATCCTAAAACTAGTCTTACATAAAGGTTTAAATTAAAATTTTATGATCAACTTGAATAGGTTCACCTGGTCCTGCACCATCACCCGTTGAACCAACAAGCCGATTTGGTAAGCAAAATTTATAAACTTCTGATCTTCTTATCATTTCAACAACGTTTTTTTGGTTATATCGCTATAGTACATTGACTAATAACGATATATTTATGCTTAGGGCCTTCAATATCTCCATCAAGCTCCTCGTTGCCCAAGGACACCGCTGAGCCACCCACCCCGGTTTTTGCGCTACCTCCGCCTCCTCCTAACGAAGGTAATTGTATAACCCGTAATAGAATTACTGACCTGTTGTCTATACAAGAACTTATATCTTTACGGACTAATTTTGATTTTTCGTTGTAGATTGTACAACAGTGACTTGCACACAGCCATTAACATACACACCAGCCGGATCACCTTGTGCTTGTGTTTGGCCAATTGAAGTTAAGCTACGCCTCGCTATTTCCCCATACACATTCTTTCCTTTGGTCTCCGAACTGGCCCATGAAATCTCAACCAGTGTGTCACTGAATGTAAGTCAAGCTCGAATCATGGGAGCCAATGCAGATGGTGAGAAGCTCGACAAAACCATTGTTCTTGTCAACTTAGTACCCCTAAAACAAAACTTTGACCCCGCCACTGCATTTTCAATTTATCAAAAGTTTTGGAAGAAACAAGTTCTCATAAACAAGCCTCGTTTTGGTGCATATGAAGTTGTGAACATTAAATATCCAGGTAATACAAATTTGTATCTCCTAATTCACATATTTAAGACCTTTCAAAATGTTGATTGTTCTTTGTTTTTATTTGATTTCAGGTCTTCCACCTTCGCCGCCTTCGGGTCCTTTAAATGGTGAAGTAACAGTCGATCAATCGGATTCTCTAAATAATGATAAAGGAATACCTTTCAAGCCTATTGGAGTTGATATACCGAGAAACGGAAGGGATAATAAGAGTAAAACAAATGGAAGCATGGTCACGGTGGTCATTTTATCGTCTGTGACAGCTTTTGTTGTTATCATTGGAGCTTTTTGGCTTTTGTTGATGAAATGTGGATGTTGTTGTTATTCTGATTCTCAAACGGAAAACATAAGTCATACACGTACATTGTCCCAAGGGAAACCATCAGGTAACACTGTTTTCGTGTAGATAATCAGTTTCTACTGTTGTTAGTTATGTACATATCTCTTAAAAAGGTAGAACATTGTGTTATATACCCGACTGAAATAGTAAAATGGTTAGATTAGTACAATTTCTAGTGTTCTTATCACATATTCACTTTCATGACGCAACTGAGAGTTGATCAGGGACTGGAGAATCATTGATAGTTGGAAGCAGGAAAAGCTCAGAGACGATGTCGTTTAGCTCAAGTTTACTGGCATACACCGGAACCGCCAAGATTTATAGCTTGAGTGAGATTGAAAAAGCTACTGATAAATTTGATTCTCGTAATATACTTGGAGAAGGTGGTTTTGGTGTCGTTTATAGTGGCATTCTTGAAGATGAACGTAAAGTTGCTGTCAAAATCCTTAAACGAGATGATAGACAAGGGAATCGTGAGTTCTTGGCTGAAGTCGAGATGCTGAGCCGTTTACATCACATAAACTTGGTTAAATTGTTTGGGATATACACAGACGACCATTTTCGGTGCCTTGTTTATGAGCTTTTTCCGAATGGAAGTGTTGAATCTCATTTACATGGTAAATTAATATACCCTTTCTTGACATGATTATAAAAAATGGAACTTGATTCTTATTTATTTATATGTTTGACTTAGGAGCTGACAAAACTACACCTCTTAGCTGGTGTGCAAGAATGAAGATTGCTTAAGGAGCAGCTCGTGGTTTAGCTTATTACAAGAGGATTCAAGTCCTCGTGTCATTCATCGTGATTTCAAAGCGAGCAATATTTTACTTGAAAATGATTTTACACCTAAAGTTTTGGATTTTGGGTTGGCAAGAACAGCATTGGATGGGTCATAAGCACATATCAACACATGTCATGGGAACTTTTGGGTACGTTCGTTAAGCGCATTCGGTAGCTCAATTGCACTACTGTGTATATTTTCACCGAATACGCACACTGTTTTCTATATGTACTTGTTTGTCTCATGTGTTACACGGGTTGTTTAGATAACAGTGAACGAATAAACCAATAAAGTGCACGTATTGATAGTCAATAGTCATTTTTCAATATGCTCTACATGGCTGCTAACATTCATTTTTTACACTTTATACAGTTATCTGGCGCCTGAGTACGCTATGACTGGCCATCTTTTGGTGAAAAGTGACGTCTATAGCTATGATGTACTACTACTGCTTCTAACAGGAAGAAAGCCAGTGGACCTATTGCACCCCCTAGGCCAAGAAAACCTTGTAGCATAGGCTCGGCCACTGCTCACAAACAAAGAGGCTCTAGAGTTGATCATTGACCCTGACATCATGAACTCAAACACCCCATTTGACAGTATACTAAAAGTTGCAACCATAGCATCAATGTGTGTGCAACCAGAAGTATCACACCGCCCGTTTATGGGTGAAGTTGTTCAAGCATTAAAACTTGTGTGTAACGAGTTTGATGAGATAAGAGAGATGACATCAAGAAGCTACAGCCGTGATGACGATCTAGACTTTAAACCGAGGGAACAACCTGAGAGCCATCATCATGAGATGAGTGGCTATGATTCAAAGATTAGGTTATCGGCTACGGACTTAAGGAGTACAATAGAAAAGGTAGAGGGTTTGGAGTCTGAATCATTTAGAAGGCAGTCTAATTTGGCCCCTTTGAAAATGAGTAAAAGGAAGCAGTTTTAGCAACGGTTAAGAGGTTTGTCTAGAGGTAGTATGAGCGACCACAAACATGAACACCGATTTTCTTCTAACTTATAAAGAAGTGGATCTCTTGCCTAGTATGAGATATAAAGGTGAGGTGGATGAACATGTTCATGTTTGAAAAAACCATCATGGATTATGTACAGATTCTTTCTCAAAGATAAGATATCTAGCTTTGTTCGATTCAATAAGGGTCAGCCTATCTGATTAGAAACGGTAACATTTTATTTTGTGAAATGTGGTAGAGAAGATATAAGATTTGCAGATGTTGTCCAAAGCGTATTAATATCCTCAAGTTTATGAACAAAATCTCGCTATGATAGAGTAAATTCAGAAGACTGCATATTCCAAAAATCAATATGTTTCTCTCTTGAACATTGATCAGTCTGCTTAACTGCTTTACCTTTGTTTGACTTTTGACCCGTTACCCAGTCCACTCAATTTACCAACTTACTCAAGTTACAAATAGACTCAAAAGATATGACTTCATTGTTGAACAAAGATATTATAAATATACAAATTCACCGACTAATCCATGTCGTTTTGACAGTGGGTCATGGTGTTACAGTATCGGGCTCCTATTTTGGGTCAGCCTGATTTTGGTTTTTTTTTAATTTAAAAAGCACATACACATGTAACATTTGTGGAGAATATATGAGTTACCACAAACCGGAAGAACAAGGGCAGGAAAACTTGCGAAGAACACTTACCATATTACACCTAACGTATACAACAGACACCTAAAAACACAAGTTTCACATGATTTGGGATTTCTCAAAGACCAAACAAAACCGAAATATATAAAAACCCCTCTTAACCCCCAAACAATCGCACCAAACATAACACAATTCTCCCAAGTGTTCCACAAGTTCACTCCTCTATTTGGTATAGCCATAATACACAGCTCCTAGTACTCTATACTCTCAAATGTCACAAGTTTAGAGCCCGTTGACATGCTTTTTTTCCCGGCAAAATAAACAAGTTATTAATAGATACAGAAGTGGAGTATCAGGTGAATGGATATTATTTGTAAATTGGTTATAGCTCTTTGTCCTATTTAGGCTGGCTAGTGTATTCCATTTCTTGTTCCATAGTTACCTCCGATGAAGCAGTTGATGAGAAACCACTGTTACTCCCTCCTACACCGTCTTGAATAACCCTTGATGCTTGTGGCGGGCTCGAAGTATATCTATGTGCTTCACTGCTCGGCGGTCTTTGCCCTTGTTCTGCCAATTTTCTAAGAAGATTTGTGACTGTTGGAAGAAACTTAGTGGATAACGAGAGGATTCCCGGAAGCTGTATGAATTGGATAAAACAAATGATATATTAAGAAACAATTAAAAAAGTTGGCAATACAATCTCATGAAAGTCAAAACTCACGGCGCCGTTGCGGAATTCACCAGAAATGTCTAGCTGGACCCACAAAGCTTTGAGTAGTAAGTAACTCACAAATATAATTAGCAGCCACAAAGGATTCCTGCAAAATAAAGATTCAGATTCAGTAGGCCAATTTTATGTAATGAAAAAAATATTGAGGTCGGAAAGACGTAAAGATAAGAAGAACCTCAAAAGAGTCATAAACTCGTTGAATCCAAGGACCACCATAGCAGCAATAGCCCATGGAGGTGGCAACCAGTTGTTGTTTCGCTTATTAGCTTCCTGAAATCGTAGCAGAAATCACTTAAGAACCTAGACAGAGGTTCATATTGGTAATTTACAATCATTCAGCACTAAATGAACAGCAGATTTTCATTTACTGCTTAATTTGGACAAACTTCACATATTCAGACATTATTCTAAGTTGGATGAAACTCAATGAGAAAAAAACACACAAGCCACAACTTATACAAGATTCCCATAAAAACAAAGTAACAGAATACATCTGAAGTTCTCGACAAAAAGATGTCAGCAAAATGATAAACTCATACCTGGGAAGCAATAGCTTGAGTGATGGTATACTCGGTTTCTCTCTGAAATTGGGTCCATAATGATTTACACTGAACGGGAGTTATTAGCGTCTTTGTAGCAGGAATCTGAACGTCAATAAATAAAGTCAGAAACAAGAAATATCGTCACACCCATACTTGGGTTGTAAATAACATGACACTATTATTTAGAATTATTGGCGAAAATGAACAAATTTATTATAATATTATTGTAAAAGGAGGAAACCTATATGCCACAAGTGAAGTAGACAATATACCTCTTCCCATGTGCTAGAGGCCAATGGGTCTGAAGTACTCTTGCCAGTGCCTTTCTTCGGATCCACTAATGTGAGGACTAGGGTATCCCCGATAGTATCAGTCTCTTCATCCAAGCGAATTGCAGCCAGCACAGAGAGCAGCTTTAAAGACTGGAAGATAAATATATACATAAATGAACAAAATTGTACACCACGGCTTAAGCATAATAGATTCAATCTCGAGAGATTCTTACAGAAGACCGGGCAGTTTTAGTTATTGCTCGAATATCTTCCTTTCCGCTCCAAACTCGTGGCATTGAATCATTATCATGGTTGAATAGGGATGTAAATCTGTGTTAATATTAGATCAGCAATGAATAACAGTAAACTAGAATCGAGAGCACTAAAGCTTATTCAGTCATGATAGAGGTGGACATAGCATTTGTCGATGGGTCAAATTGGGTATGTGTGGTTACCTCTAACGAAGGTTTGAAACGTCTCAATTAGTTTGTTTTAGAATGAAGGTTTGAAATAATATAGCTTCTGTAATCCCTATCCAAAAAAACAGCATAACTTATCTTATAACAAGTGGAACACTAAATATTTAGAAAATTACTTGATAATGTTGGGCTAAAAGATTTTCAGGGACAACCAACCCAGCCCCAACACATTTTGACCCTTTACTCAACAAGCCCGATTTACCCTTTTTCCTCCCTGATTACGACTTTAACGACAAATTCATATCTACAATCATTCAGTACCTCTCCTTCATGCGGTACAAAACTTTGGCTGCTTCTTCTCTTGTCTTCCCTTCAACTACTCCTCTTGCATAATTCTTCAATTTTGAAATCATTTCTTCCTTGTCTTTTTCATCCATTTCAAAACCAGAAAGAGCGAATGAGAACTCAGAGACAGCTGTTTCAGTTTCACGAGAAAGAAGTTTCCTTATGGCAGGCCAAGTATCATCACTAGCTCCTTCTAAAAGAGCTTCCACTGGACCATATAATGCCTCTTTCAGCTTAGACTGCAGAAATATGGATTAATTGATTAACTGTCTTAAACTACAAGAAAGAAAGGTTGCAGTTCAAACAGATCTAAATTACACAATTCAACTGAGTACGCACTTCAAAGATTATGAATTCAAGTTGATATTACCTCATAAAGCGCAGTAAGTTCAGACAGTTTGGCAGTTCGAACTTCAGCAATATGTGAATCTAGATCACGTGAAAATTTATCCTTTACTTTAGCTGAGTCCCACTTGGCTTGCTTGATGACGGCATCTGTACATTTAGTGTATCAGGCCAACGAATACGAGTAAGATGTTCTAGAATGTTTAACTGCCCACATAGTTTAAATGGCAGGCTAAATTATCGGTCAAATATCAAGCATGCTTCTAAATAGGAGCAAACAGAGGAATCTTGCACACCAAAAGGTAACGGAAATATACCTACCTTCACATTGATCATCGAATAGTTTTGCGAACTTGTTAATGCAGTCACGAGCAGCAGCTGCAAACCCTTGTCCGCTATTCAAAGCATCGTTAAGTGCCTTTTTGAAGTTATCAAGTGTCCCAGATCTTATGTGTTCCAACATTAATTGGTATGCTGGTTGAACAAGCTGTATTTAACAGAATAAACCAGCCAATTAGAAAATAGAAATGAATCAATTTAGCAGACCCCAACACCATGAACAACCTACTTGTAACAATTTCTCTTCCAATTGTTTTCTCTTTGAAGATCTAACACCGTCTTCAAAGTATGTAGCCTCCTCATCATAGCTGAAAACAAATTATTGAAATACGCGATAACTCAGCAGTGAGCAGTCATAAGCGCTTTGAAAACAGGTAAATCAACAGACTCCGGTTACCTAGATAAACACTTTTGAAGCAGTGAACTAAGCTTCTTTCCAAAGCCTGGGACAAGATGAGATTGTACAGCCTCTTCTAATTCTTGCCAGTCCTGCAACGCTTAGTTAACTTAGTTCAAATGTCTATACAAACGTGCCATGCTAAATAGTAACAAGAACTTGAACCTCATTTGCGACAAAGGACGAATATTTCTCGTTTGCAATTTCTTCACATCGTACAGTTGCCACCATAACCTGCAACATTTTTAAAAACCCTTCAACATCTAGACCGTATTAATAATTTTATCGGAATTGTTTACCACCAGTACCTTGTGAGCAGGCAAGTCAAGGTCCTTGTTCTCCTTGATAACTTTCCAGATCTGTTGTGCGCTGAACGAGAAACCTGAAGCGGGAACAACTCCTCGTCTATCACCGGCTAGACCTCCAGGTGCAATTGATTGGAAGAACTTCTGCCGCAAGCTAGCCACCTTCCAACACACAAGAAAAAAAAGGCTAATTAAAAGAAAACGTTGCAAAATAAGGTAGAAGTGCTTGAGTTTCTAGCATACCTGCTCTTTAAATTGTTCTTCCTTCTCTTCATAGCTTGACAGTGCAACGACTTGAACCTGGTTATTCGATCAAAGAGAAGTTATATCATGATCGATATACAAATTATTGCCTCGAGATACAATTAAGAAAGGAGAATAATTAAATCTTTGTTCTTACATTGAAAAATTCACTCAGAGGGGTGTGTTTGTGGGCTTCTGGCTTGGGAACGGTATCCCATATCTACAGAAATATCATATTATCATAAGTGGTACGATTTTGTTGTGTCTAATGATATTGAGTGTATGTGGAAAAACAAACATACCTTTTGGATATCTTCCCTCAAAACAGGCTCTAGATTTTCAAGAGGAGTCTGTAAGTCATTAAAAGATACTAAAATCAGTTTGACATCAGAAAATGTAATCCTTAATTCCTTATGTGCAAGGTTAAATCGGTAGAAAGCTTACCTTTGTTTTATCACGAATAACGAACATTAAAGTTGTTTTGCGTGGACTAAATAATCGTAACATAACCTGGAAAAGATAAAACATAAATCTTAATATCACTAAATGGACGATGAAAACGGATAAAAACATAACATAAGTATACAAATTATATACCTGAAATACGGTTTTCAAAAGAGGTTTATTTGCAGCCTGCTCACGCCCAATATCATGACACCACCTATGATGCGCAAATTTATTCAGAAACGCTACTTAAATCTACAAGAAGTTTACATTATATGGAACTACTCAGTTGCCAGAAAACTTACATGTTAATAAGCACGATATCTGATACAGCAAGCGCAAAAAGAGCACTTTGTTTCTCGAATGCAGTATCATCCTGTACAAGTTACAAAATCTTCATAATTAGGATGGAACAATGACGAGACAAAATATATAAAGGCGACAGCAATAAAATTAGAATAACCTCTCCGCGCTCTCTTCCGTCAGTACCCTCGAGATCCATAACAATGGTGCAAGGTTCGATACCAGGACATCTTGCTATCCAAATACCTTTCGTAGTCTGAGACCTGATAAACAATAAATGAAATATAAGCACCGTCCACACCATTACGCCAAGAAAACAATAGCAAAAGAGCAATCGATAACATGCCTTCCCCTGTAAGCATCCATTTCCCTGAAGTTGGTATGAAAAAGATGATTTAAAAGTGTGCTCTTCCCTGTAAGAAACAAACTAACGTCATATGTCGCGTACAATGCAAT
This sequence comes from Tanacetum coccineum, assembly GCA_026074375.1. Classification (NCBI taxonomy): domain Eukaryota; kingdom Viridiplantae; phylum Streptophyta; class Magnoliopsida; order Asterales; family Asteraceae; genus Tanacetum; species Tanacetum coccineum. The sequence goes on from BQNB010040221.1 coordinate 17,516, forward strand.
TTCACTAAACGTAAACTAATTCAATGCAATCTCTTAAAACATGAAACAAGCTGAGTATTTGATCGAGACATACCACTGCTCTGTGGACCCATGATAGCAACAACAGCATAAGAAAGTCCACATTCTGCAAGTTTTACTTGTTTAATAAAACTATCAAGTCCAACTCCGTTAAAAGTCCCGTCCCCTTCTATCAGGTGAGTCGAGCAACATTCCGCTTCTTTATCTACAACAAAACTCACATAATTAGAAACTAATACAACATTTAATACAACATCACCTCTCGTATCCAAACACCTTAACACAAAGCTCCTAACATAAATCCTTCAATTAAACTTAATTCAATTCAAACGTACATTAACAAAATCTAAACTTTTAACATTTTGATACATAACCCCGGTAACCAGACTTAACGCAGCTACACTAATCACAAATTAGTAAATAATAATCATTTCTTTGAACAACCCGTTTTACATTCAATCAGATTTCAAACTCGAGTCAACATCACTAAAACCTAATTTAAACCAATACCAACACTTGAGCTATCACACGCCCAACGCAAACCTCCCAATCACTCGACTCATCCACTTAAACATGAGTATTATTAATATCCGAATTTTCAACTCGACTAAACTTCACACAGCTATAAATTAACAGTTTAACAACTATAAACATAATAGATGTTTAAACTATTCAATTAGATTTAAGTAAATTATGCTCAATCATCACTTAAATTCCAAAATTGAACTAGATAGTCCAACAGTCTCTCTCGTATCCAAACACCTCAACACAAACCTCCCTAGCATAAAACCACTCGTCCACTACAACTAATCAGTAATTTCATCAATTAAGAAACTCACACGTTCACAAAATCTAAACTTTAACACCTTGAATTCAGATCTTCAAACCAGCACGAAAGCCAGATCGCACTACGGTTTTCAGTTAGCAGCATTAGCAATCATTTAAATTTATATATTTGAACTTACACGTTGCTACACTTTTAACCGATTTCAGTCCAATCAGGTATAACGCAAAACTCCCTAACCACTTTAAACGACTTCCATTCAAACGTACAAAATCTAAACCTTAACATCTAAAACTCCTCCTATTGTACAAAGTATACAGCAGAACAGATAGAGAAGCAGACACTTTTCGCGATAACCGAGCTTAACGCCACAGCTACATATTTAATCCATCAAATCCAACAATAAACATAACACCTTTAAGTCGATGAAATATCAAGTATAACTAAAATCAGCCAATCACAAGCAATTCAAAGCTTCAGCTATTCAATCAAACTTGATCAAATTTCACTAAAACCTAATTAAACTCAATAATCAGTTAAATTAAAAAATTGAAGTAGAATAACAACAATTGAACAGCTAAGCTATCAAACGCCCAATATAAAATCAACTGAATGAGTACCTAAAAACTAGGGTTTAAACTTAACAACAAAATGATTATGATTAGTAGTAGTATGATTAACGATGAACGTACCCATGATGATGATGATTGATTATTATCAACAGTTAAAGATGTGATTTGATCTTGATTGATCTCACCAAGCAAGCAAAGAATATTTTTTACTATTAATTACTGTATTTCTGTGTTGGTAAGACTGGTTTATATAAATTTTCAAAGGAAGGAGAATAATTATTTCTTTTTAAAATATGTAATGTAAATTGTAAAGCGGCGGTGTGTGTGTGGACTTTTTTACTGTCTATTACAGCATATCTATGTGGTAAAAAAGTTACTTTTTCCTTTACATTGGGAATTGGTTGTATCGAACGGTGGGTTTGAAAATAAGGTCCGTTACACCTACGATATGTTTTTATCACCTACTTATTTCTGTCCTTTTTAGACTCAGATTTTACCAATGTTGCAAAAATCAGCCTAGCTGGTCGGCGTTAGAAGTAGATTAACTGTTCGGATTTCATTAATCGGTCTGGTAAAAAATCGGTCAACATACCGGTTAACCGGATAAAAATCGGCTAAATCGGGCAAATCAGGCATAAATCGGTCAAATCGAAAAAAAAATGGGCTAAATCGGGCATATAATTTAAATTTTTTATAATTGTATATATAAAGAATCTAATCCGATTAATCGGCCGCCCGGCTAGCGCCTAGCGATTTTTATAACCTTGGATTTTACTATGAATCATTTTTATTTTTGTAATATCAGAATCGTAAAATTGGATCAAGATCAAAAGATCCTAATATATGTCATATACGTGTAGTAATTTGTATTTAAAACTAATAACATAAAAATTTATGAATAAAGACGAGTTCAAAAAAGTGTGAAAAAAGTGTAACATATGGAAATGAAACTCATATGGATTGAGGATATTGATTTATCTAATCATTGATTCAGGACGATTGATATTTTCGTCTAAAAATCTATATATAACATTATGGTTGCTCTTGCTCGTTTTACTATTCCACTTTAACAAAATACATTCATTTATAGTTTCTTTGTTTAAATAATATGAAGGTAGTAGAATCGGATTAGATCGAGATCTTACGATCCTATGGTAATATCGAGATCCTACATAAGATCATATAGAGGATCAACTCGTTTTCGCTTAGTAGAATCGTAAACCTGTACGGTCTTAAGAGCTAGATTGTGATCTTAACGGCTATACTTAAATTTGCATTGTTCTGATAATGGATATTTTAGGGAAGACTTGTATGGTGTACAAGGTATATGCATCATTTTCACTAAACTAAGCAAGATAAATGCAATGTATGATCATTATATTCCTTTGTATTCTCTTTGCTTTTTATACCATTACTCACTTTGAACCAAACACCCCTCTTAAAATGTTATCTTAACTTTCTTAAATATACAGTTTTGTAAATGCATAAAAGGTAAATGCTACTACAGGTGTGATTCATCAAATAGTTGCTGCTGAAATTTCCATTTGTAGAAAGATAGAACGAACTTTAAATCATTAGTACATAATACTCAAGTTTAAAGAGTCTAATCGAAAACAGATAAATGTATTTTTTAAAGCGAATAAAAAACCTGAGATAAACTAGTCAACATCAGACAAGGAGGACTCGAGCTGCTGGACGGTGGAAGGTCCAGCCTCGTCGTCAGGTGGCTCAGGAGGCACCTGGAGGTGATTGAACACACGGATCATGGAGCGTTGCAACCAATCCATAGTACCTGTCATGGTGCCTATGTCTCTCTCCACATTCGTCACACGTACCCATATCTCAGCCATGGTGGGGTCCCTCTCCTGGACAGGTGGTGCTTTTTCCACCTCATTCTCGTCCAATCCCTCGTTTTCCGAATCCAACGGATCCTCTGAATCCAATGGATGCTCTGAATCCAATGGGTTGCACAATGTGAGCACCCTCGATCTCACATCTCTCTGTAAAACTTGCATATACATCAGTGATAACTTACCAATCAGGGTCATTGGTTGCTCTTGGGTCAGCTCTAGACGAAGTTCATCTGTGAAGAACGGGTAGGATTTAGCGAGGCGGGTCACGAAATGACCGCCGCATATGGGGCTCGTCTTGGTTCTCCATGTATGTTTAGTGAGGTAGGATGCTAAGCAGTGGGCAACATTGCAGTGTTTGTCCTTGGTGAGGAAATTGTATAGGTACCAAAGGTCCATTTGTGTGACCTTATCTGTGCTTTTTCTACCTGTGATGGTATGGGCAATCATCTTGTGAAGGATCCGATGGACTGGACTACGGATGTCCAATGCTCGTAAGCTACTTATGTCATACCTACCTTGTCCGATTGTTGACCAAAATCGCGCATAATTAAAATTCTTTGCTGGTGCAACTTCCCCATGCTTAAGAAAATGGAGGAAGTTGTTGTTGTCTGCTAGTGCTTGAGGATAAAGTCCCATTCGTACTCCAAATTCTTTCACTGAACAATGGTGGTCCGATCCTCCCAGTCTAAAAGTCAAAGCCTTATCATCAGTGTAATCACGGCTCTTATCATTGAATTGGTACGTGGCAAAAAATTCCAGACAAAGCTCCCGATAGATTGGCTCCACGATAGAAAAGAGGTTACCCCACTCAGGTGATTTGATTTTTACTTCCCCATTTGTGTACCTAATCCCTAAAAAACCCCGGATCTCATCTGCTAGGTCGAACTGTTCCAAGAGCTCCCAATCTATTGTGCGGGCTGGTTCAATTTGACAAGATCTTAATGCCGCTAACTTCTCTTGATACTTCCTCCGTCTCTCCTCATTGATGCTGTTGGGAAACTGGAGAAACGAGCGGATGGTGTTTGGTGTCATTAGGTCAGCGATGCTCTCACTCCGGCCCCTCTTGGACCGTTTTTTAGTAGGAACCTTTGTTGCTCCGAAATTGGCTTCCATAATTGGAGACATTGCACATGAGGACGAGGAAGTAGTAGCTCCAGCCTGCAAGATACAAATAAATACCATCAATAAGGAAGGAGGTACGAAAAGGACAGTTATACTCATATCTAAAAAAAGGCTTAGCGAACAGCTAGGATATAGGGTTGCAATGTCTCCTTTAAGTCAAACCTCACATCCAGTTTTATGGATAAATGTTTAGATGTAAGTTGGAAACATGATATGACAACATGAAAGCGGAAAACGTTCTGAACACAAAGTTTACCCAACTTATAGTATTTAGAATGTCGGCCTGGCCTAGTGTATCCAAGCGTAATTATGGTGCAGGTTGAGACAAAGGTGTAGTGTAGGTTGCTGTGTGAGTTTGTCGTTCAAACGATTGTTCCCAAAATTTTGTCAAGCCGTAAATTAGCAAGATAAAGTTGTTTAAATTGGTTCAATTTACATACATGGATGTTTCTAAAAGAGTAAACTGCAAAATACATCCCTGTGGTTTCAACTTTCTCACATAATACATCCATGTCAGAAACTATTGGCAGTATACATCCTTCGTTAGGCAAACGTTTGCCACAATACATCTCTGTGGACGAACGATGCAAATATTTTTCCGTTATCTTCTCACGAGGGATGTATTGTGTAAAAAAACCACAGGGATGTATTTTGAAAATATTTTTTTTTATTTTTTTTGTTTTTTAATTTTTTGGGGGAATTTCATATATACCCAATGAAACTTCATAAATTAAATATTTCCCCAAAACACAAGTTTTCAATGCATAATGTACAATGAAATTGAAGCATGTTTGGGGAAATATGTAAATATTGAAGTTTTTTTGGGGATACATGTAAATGCCCCTAATTTTTTTGCTTTATTATTATTATTTTTTAATTATTATTATTATTATTATTATTATCGGCCGTTTTTTTACTTTGTATATTATTAATAAAAAAAATTTGTTTTTTTATCTGTTTTGTACGTCTTTTTTGTTTCTGTCCATTTTTCTCCGACGTTATTATACGTTTTCATACGCTTTCATCCGCTTTTATCAGTTTAAATATGTTTTGGTAAATTTTTATACGATTTTGTACGTTTTTATAAGTTTTTTATCCGTTTGTGTACGTTTTTTTTCTGATTTGTCCGCTTTTGTACGTTTTCATTCTTATTGATTATCAATTTTTATCCATTTTTTTCGTATTAAAACGTAACGTTTTTTCATTTTTGTACGTTTTACCTTTTTTTACGTTTTTGTACATTGTTTTTTCGTTTTTGCACGTTTTCGTACGTTTTAATACGTTTTTTTATACTTTTTGATACATTTCGTTTTTCTACGGATGAGAACGTTAAAAAAGAGATAAAAAATAATAATCAATAAGGATGAAAGCGTACAAAAGCGGACAAATCGTATGAAAACGTATAATAACGTCGGAGAAAAACGGATAAAAACGAAAAACGGATAAAAAAGCGGATGAAAGCGTATGAAAACGTACGAAAACGTATAATAACGTCGGACAAAAACGAAAAAAAACGTACCAAATAGATAAAAAAAATTATTAATAATATACAAAAATAAAATATTGGCCGATAATAATCATAATAATATTATTAATAATAATTAAAAAAATTAAAACAAAAAAAATTATAAAAAACAAAAAAAAATTAAAAAATTAAAAAATTAAAAAAATATATATATTTGCAAAATACATCCCTGTGGTTTTTTTTACACAATACATCCCTCGTGAGAAGATAACGGAAAAATATTTGCATCGTTAAACGTTTGCCTAACGAATGATGTATACTGCCAATAGTTTCTGACAGGGATGTATTATGTGAGAAAGTTGAAACCACAAGGATGTATTTTTGCATTATTACACTATTCTCAAAAGGATATGTGGTGTTTAGCATCTACACAGAACCAATTTCAAACCAATCTCATTTCGGGTACAAATTAGAAATCTAGAAATTTTTCCCACAAATATCATTTTTGCCTGCATTCCAACTCAACAAAGCACTACTCATGTAAAATGAACACGTACCTTAGTTGAGATCTGCGGACTGATATAACAAGATGAGATCTTACGCTTTTTAACTTCCTGAAAACATACCAAAAAAGTATAAAAAAGCCTTAACATTTCACCCCTAGAACGGCACACACTAGGAACAATAACTTATAGTTCTGTTTATACATCAAAGATTTAATGAAGGTTGATCTTAAGCCAAAATTTGAGCATCCGCTTCCTTTATCTTAAGTTTCAGGGCAATTCACATAACACCACACATGAAGTACATACCTGGGAAGCTTGAGTGATGGTATCCCCTGTTTCTCTTAGAAATTGGTTCCACAGTAAATTGCACTCAACGGGACTTATGAGTGTATTTGTAGCTCCAACCTGAATGTACACAAATCACATATAACTAAAAGTATACATTCATAAAAAGGATACAAGGTCATTGCAGAAAAAACAAGCTTATATCCCATAAACACATGATACCTCTTTCCATGTTTTTGAGGCTAATGGGTCCTGTGAAGTCTTTAAAGTGCCTTGATTAGGACCCAATAATCTGAGAGCAAGTGTATCTTCAATTGTATCAGTGTCTCCATCCAAGCGAATTGCAGCGAACACAGAGAGCAATTTTAAAGACTGAAAGAATACAAACAAGAATTATGCCACATGTTATAAGACTAATAGAGTCTAAGTGATTGATTCTTACAGATAAACGGGCAGTTTTAGTTATAGCTCGAATTTCTTCCTTTCCAGTCCAGACTCGTGGCATTGAACCGTTGTCATAGTTGAATATGGATGTAAATCTGAGTGATTGAATAAATTAAAAAAAAAGTTATGCTAAAAATAGAAACGAGAGCGCTTTCATATCTACAAGCATAAAATACCTTTCCTTCATGTGATATGAAACTCTTTTAGCTTCTTCTCGTGTCTTTTGGTCAATAACTTCTCTCGAATAATTCTTCAATGCTGAGATCAAATCTTTGTTGGATCGTTCACCCATTTCAAAACCAGAAAGTGCAAAAGAGAATTCGGAAACAACTCTTTCAGTTTCATTATGAAGAAGTTTCCTTATTGCAGGCCACGTATCATCACGACCTCCTCTTAGAAGAGCTTCCACAGGACCATATAATGCCTCTTTTAATTTCGACTGTAAAAAGTGCATGCATTAATGGGTTTTGGAACTGCAGAATTCAGTTGAGTGATCTATTTAAAGATAACAAAATAGCTAAATGTTACCTTATATACTGTAGTAAGTTCAGATAGCTTGGCAGATTGAACTTCAGCAATATATGAACTTATATCGCGTGAAAATTTATCCCTTACTTTATCCGTGTCCCAATTGGCTTGAAATATGACAGCATCTATGTATTTAAATCTTTTTTCATAAGCATTTAGAAAACAAAAATAAAATAAAATAAAAAATATTTCTGAGAGATGACACTTATTAGCTATATACCTTCAAGTTGTCCATCAAAGATTTTCAAGAACATGTTAGTGCAATCACGAGCAACCACTGCAAACCCTTGTCCTTCGGCTATAGCATGACGTAGTGCTTTTTTAAAGTTATCTATTGCCCCAGCTTGTATGTGTTCCAACATCAATAGGTAAGCCGGTTGAACAAGCTGAATATAATACAAGACACCAAACAATGAAATCTACCACAAATAAATAAACAAGACCACATTTATAAACAGCAACAAGAAACATTACTTGCTTCAATTTTTCCTCCAATTGTTTTCTCTTTGCAGATCTGACATTGTGTTCAAAGTAAATCGCTTCTTCATCATAACTGAAAACAAATCGAAATACATTATACATATAGACAAATCATCAACTTTTACATATCAAGATGTCAGGACATCGAGACTACCTGGATAAACAATTATAAAGCAGTGAACTAAGCTTCTTTCCAAAGCCTGGAACAAGACGAGATTCTACAGCCTCTTCTATTTCAAGCCAGCCCTGCAACACTTATTTAGTTACGATATCTAAAGAATGAGTTGGACTAATTAATCACTAAATATGAACCTCGTTTGCAACAAAGAAAGAATATTCCTCTTTAGCAATTTCTTCGCATCGTTCAGTTGCCACCGTAACCTGCAATATTATCAAAAAAAGAACAACATAAAATCCAGGCATAATGTCAAATATCATCAAAAGTGTCACAATAATTACTTTGTGAGATTGCAAGTCAAGGTCTTTGTTCTCTTTAATAACTTTCCATATCTGTTCTGCACTGAAGGAAAAACCCGAAGCAGGAACAACTCCTCGCCTATCGCCCGCTAGACCGCCAGGTGCAATAGAGTGGAAGAATTTCTGCCTCAAACTAGCCACCTTCCAACACAAAAATAATAATTAAAAAGCGCTCTTTGAATTTATCTACAAATATGGCACTGATATGTCCGTATCTTACAATACCTGCTGTTTAAACTGTTCTTCCTTCTCCTCGCAGCTAGACAGTGCAACAATATGAACCTGATCAGTCATTCAAAAAGAAGTTATTAATACTTGTGTTAAGGTATATTATTCTGTCTCGAGAAACGACTAAAGAAAAGTGCTCTTACATTAAAGAATTTGCTCAACGGAGTGCGTTTGTGAGCTTCTGGCTTGGGAATGGAATCCCATATCTACAGCAAATAACATATTTATCATAACCGGTGTGTCTGCGTTGTTTTTTTAAGTTGACAAGAATCATCAATATAATACAGTAGACATGTTAAGATAGAATACCTTTTGTATATCTTCCCTCAAGACGATCTCTAGATGTTCAACAGGTGTCTGTAACGTATAGAAGGATACTTAAATCAAGGTCACATCAGCTTATATTATCTTTTTCTATTGAAATATTTTCTAGATTACAGAACTTACTCTCGTTTTGTCACGTATAACAAACATCAAAGTAGTTTTACGTGGACTAAACAATTGCATCATAACCTGAAAAAGATAAACCATATGATTAACAAACGGACCATGTGAGGTGGATAAAGTATAGATAAGGATAGTGTACCTGGAATACAGTTTTCAGAAGAGGTTTATTTGCAGCCTGTACACGCCCAATATCATGACACCACCTATATAACAGAAATTTATCAAGAAATGTCACTTTAGTCTAGAAAAAGTTAGATTGGTACCATATTATCATAGCAGACTCACATGTTTATAAGCACTATATCTGAAACAGCGAGCGCAAAAAGGGCACTTTGTTTCTCGAATGCAGTATCATCCTGGATACAAATGACGAGATAAACACATCTTAACTAACAATAATTTGCATACAATAAGATATCAACGAAAGATAAAAAAATTATTTATAATTACCTCTCCTCGCTCTCTTCCATCTGTACCCTCGAGATCCATAACAATGGTGCAAGGTTCAATATCAACACACCTTGCTATCCAAATACCTTTGGTGGTCTGAGACCTGATAATAAGAATTGAAAAATGAGCAAAGTTTATGCCACGAAAACATTATTAAGAGAGAGCGAATCAGAACATGCCTTCCCCTGTAAGCATTCATTTCCTTGAAGTTTGTATTGAAAAGATGATTCAGAAGTGTGCTCTTTCCTGTATTACACATCAATATCAGAAGTCGGAAAATAAAGGGTGTATAAGACCAGAAAGTAATCAGAGTATACCACTGCTCTGTGGACCCATGATAGCAACAACAGCGTAAGAAAGTCCGCATTTTCCCAGTTTGATTTGCTTGATAAAATTATCAAGTCCAACATTATTAAAAGTACCATCTCCGTATATGAGGTGGGTGGAGAAACATTCAGCTTCTATATCTGGATTAAGATATCAGTTGCATGATTACAAATTAGTACGAGTTATGACACAGTCCCTCAATTTAACATAAAAAAAAGCATACATTCACTTGATATAACGTTAATATCACATTGTATAACCTTCAATTATTCCCGAAATAATAGTTACTAAACTGCAACTAGTAACAATGCAAAATCCTATAAGACATTATCGTCAGGAACCCAAAATCGTTACTAGTAGCAAGAAATAATGCATGTGAAGGCCACAAACTAATCAACTTGTTTCTTTTAATCGACAAACAAAACTAATTTTATAGGTCACCCTAGTACGTATCTAATGTTATTATACCAAATTCGGCCAATAACATGTTAAACGAAGAAAATGCCCTTCAAATAATAGAAAAGGCAGCCAAAGTTTTTGTCTTACCAAAATTTAAAGGGCGTTTTTGGTCATTCAACATGTTTTGGCCGGATTTGATATACATGAAACCAAGTTTTATAGAGCAAGCCCAATGCGCCGGGATTCTTAGTAATACAATAAGCTCATTTGAGCGTTTGGAACTTTGAATGAAGCCACAAGGCTTAAGTTTATCAGCTTAAGTCACTTACTTTTAGAATGTGTGCTTTTCTTTTTCTCGGAACAGCTAATCGCGCTTATGAGTTTATCAACTTGAACTTATGACTTCTCTAAATAAGCTCATAAGCCCGAAAACTTGGAAAGTGGCTTATTGGCTTTCTCAGTTTCAAATAAGCTCAAAAGCTCCTAAAAGAAGCTAATCCAAGCAATCCCTTACGCCTGTTTAAGCTTATTTTTGGGCTTGTGAGCTTATCTAATTTCGGCATAAGCTCAATTTTTCAGGGTTATTTTGAACCTTATGTTATAAAATTATGATCACAGAAATCTGAGAGTCGTGTAAACACTTTCAGATTGAAGTATTTCGATGGTTCTATCGAAATCTCAAATCGGATAAAACTCAGATTAAGAATCGAGAATATGTTTTTGTTGTTATGAAAACAGAACCAGAGATTGTGATGAAAATATGACCAACAAAACTGATTTTCGGTTATAACTGCATAGCATTTAGTTTAACTACCAAATTAGTTAAATAAAATGGGCCAAAAAACAAGTCCATATCCGGGAATTTTATTACCAAGTGCATTTTTTAACATAGCACTTTATTCCAAGCTCGACCCCAGCCAGGGGTGCTGACCCTTGGACCCTGTCAGGGTCTGCCGCCCCTTGGACCCTGTACGAGGGGCGCTGCCCCCGGACCCCCGTCACTCGGGGCTTCGCCCCAAATGATAATCATAATAACGTCAAACAAGTGTGCACTCCGCACAACCCCGACTTGTTGAACATTTAACATGATTACACATTTGTCAACAAAGTCAATCCATTACACTTAAATCATATGGTGACGCAAAATCACAAACACAAAACAACGTTCAAAAGTCTCATCATGACTACCTAATGATGTCTAGTCCCGACCAGAGATTCGATGTGGTATTATGTCTTTTTTGATTCCAGTTTTCCAGAAGATGACCCGATTTGATTATTTTTCATTCAGTTTAGTTTTACAGAA
>BQNB010040221.1:34842-47547 GCA_026074375.1 Tanacetum coccineum
GCAGGAGCTAAGTGCTCCTCCTCCTCTGCATCATCATCATCATCATCGTCATCATCAGATGGCTCCTCATCATCCCTGTCATCTCCTCTGTTAGCAGGATAGTCAGCTGGATCCTCCTCAGGATTCTCCTCGTCATCCTCCTCCGGATCCTCCTCAGGATCGGACTCAGGAATGTATCCCGGTGACATCGTCCTCTGGTAAGAACTCCGGGTAAACAGGCTCCGGAACAAATGGTACATAGATAGGTGAAGGTGGTCCCTGCTCTAGCTCCTTAGGGCCAGGCACGTAATCTGGAGACGGTGGATCCTGAAAAATAGGTCCTTCGGCTCTTGGTGATCCTATGTCAGATAGGTCCTCATATGGGCTGGATATCTCAGTATACGTAACTGTAGAATCTTCCGAATCCGACATGCTCGAAACTGAAAAATCAAAAGTGACTTATATAAGTATATTAATATAAGACTATTATCCTTATATACGTAATATATTATAAACACGTATATCAATTATGCATGTATATAGCCTAACCGACTAATGCAATAATTTGTATATGAATACCCCGTAAAAACCCTTTTGTATGTATGCAATGTTTGAAAAATGGTTATAGTCCAGCAAAAACATTTTGACCTGGTTCTCTATAACCTTGGCTCTTGATACCAATCTGTAACACCCCCAAAATGGGTCGCAGCGGAATAAGGATCCGGGGCATGTTACTTCAAGATCAACAGCACAAGATATATATAAGAACGACACAAAAAGTCGTTTAAATTGATACATTGGATTTAAATAAAAGACATATTACAAAAGCTTATAGCTTTACTTGTTCTTTGTTTATTATTACAAAAGATAACATTGATATCCCAAAACATGATGCACACATATCCTTAACAGTGCAATCCAAAACACAATCCAATGCATCCTTGGCATCTCGTGCCTAATGACCTCCTGAAAACATTGCTTTAAAACGTCAACAAAATTGTTGGTGAATTCATAGGTTTATGTATTTAAATTATGCAGGACCGCAAGACTTTCCCGTGATGTTACAACATATGCCAACATTCACAAAACCAGATTATTGTTGCACTAAGCTCATGACACCGAAGCTCAACCTATATTTGCTATTTTAGCAGTTATTTGCCCGTACAGATGTTGTAACCCGCAACATCCAAGTCCGACATGGTCAACGTTCGTTCCTAGTGATAGCTAATCACCCAAACGGGGAGGTTAATCCCAATAGATCTATTTATATCATTCGCGCTCACATAATGTAATTCACAACTACATCTATGCAATTAACAGTTCATGAATAATGGGCTCAGGAGGGTTATCGCAACTTAGGCAAACACATAATCAATATATTACTTTCAACACTTGCGTCCAATTTATAAAACAAGCATGTTTCCACCCCAAATAATATCAAATCAGTAAAACTGTAAAAGTGGGGCTATGAACTCACCTTGAGTACAGATAGCTCAAATAATCACAGATAAAACGTCACGCAAGACGATAAATGCAACCTATTTAAATTAAGGCTGTATAAGTACTGAGTACTTTAATTAACATTGAATATAATCTTATAGTTGTTACATCGTACTATCGTTCGGGCTATCATAAATAAAGAGGTCATGACATGACGTACGAGGAGTTTAGGACACTTTAAATCGTAAATCCAACAACTCATCGATACGCCATCCGAAGAGGCCTCATTATGAAACTCCCTAGTAATATAGCACTTTGATAACCACTCAATATTCTATATAGCATAATCACCGACTAATCGTTTTAGTAAAATAATATTTATAAAGTGAAAACGTTTATAAATATACTTTTCGTAAAAATGACCTAATTTGGTCGTTTTAAGCCCGTTGCTCGCGTTTCTTACGTCCACGTCTTCGTAGTAAGACGAGCGATCAAAATATTACATTTTCAAGTTTTTAAGATTCTGCGATGAATAGTAAAATTACTGTTCATGACAGCTCATTTGTCGTTTTAGGGTTTTAATTAGCGTAAACTTGTAATCGCGATAACTTATTCGTTTTAACTCCGATTTTAGTGATTCCTTCGAGTACGTTCTCGTTATTAAAAGATTTATAATATTTTACAAAGTTGTCCACTGATGAATAGTGATTTTTACTGTTCATAGTTTATAAAATTACTTTTATAAACTTTAATTATCGTAAACGTCGTAGTTTATTCGTTATAGTTCCGTTTTTAGCGATTCTTTCGAGTACGATCTCGTAATTAAAAGTTATATCATATTTTTGATGTTTTAAAAATATGAGTTTCTGTAATGAATAGTGATTTTTATAAAAATAGTTTTATAAAAGTATTTCTCGTCGTAAACTCGTAATTAACGTATCTTTTTCGTTATAAATCGGTTTCTTTCGTAGTTCTTATTCATTTTAGAATCTCATGAGGCGTAGTTCTATTTTATATGAGGTCAAACCCACTGTATGAAATTCGAATTAAAACAGCCCTTTAATAATCCAAATGTATTCATTTATAAAAAGCTTGTTTCATTAACTTTATAAACCCTAATTTATACTTAAACATGTTTATACTTAAACCATATGTTAACATACTTTTACATCCATTTTTCCATGATATATATGACAATATGACATAAGAAAAAGTGTATAAATTCATAAACATAAGTGATAACTCATTTTACATATTAAAAAGTCCTAAGTGGTGATTTAGCCATAAATAACATATTACACATAAAATAATGATAATAAAAAGTGAGTAAAAGGAATTAGGAAGACCTTAGGGATGATGTATGGAATGAAGAAAATAAGTGCTAAACCCGTGTTTAGATTCAAAACCAAAGCTTACAAGCTTATAAACCCTAGATTAGGTTTGAAACCCTAATCTTCCCTTTTCTTCTTAAATCCTTGCAAATGAAGAACCAATGCTTGCAAACACCTTAGTGTGTCTTAGGATTGATGTGTATAGGCTTGTATGGATTGTAGAAAAATTTTGTATGATTTGTGGTTTTTATTCTATAATTGGTATCAAGAGCCATGGGGTGTTTGTGTAGGTTTTGTGTGCGTTTTGTCTACTCGTTTTACTAGTGTTTTTGGTTCGAATCCATTCAAAAAAATTTCACTTTTTGAGGGTTTAAAAAACATAAACCTTTTAACTTTCTTTCTTAGTTATTTTAGTATAGACTAGAAGTACAAGAAAATCTTTCAAAAACCATAAAAAATATCATCTTTTTGAGTCTTTTTGGTTAAAAAGAGGGTTTTGTACCAAGAATCTTGATTTCAAATTTTTCGTGTCTAAAATGTTAAAGTTTGTGTTTTTAAGGTTCTAATAGTCTTAGATAGGTAAGAAGTACAAAAAAAATCTGGTAAAAACGTCAAAAAGTGAGTCTTTTTAAGATTTTTGATTTTTGAGTTTCGTAGTGTTTCAGGCGATTTATACATCTTCTATAGGCGAATTATACGTATCTAATTGGTTAGGCGATTTATACAGGTTCTATAGGCAATTCATATGTATCTAATTGTTCAGGCGATTTATACGGGTTCTATAGGTGAATTATACGTGTCTAATTGTTCAGGCGATTTATACGGGTTCTATAGGCGAATTATACGTGTCTAATTGTTCAGGCGATTTATACGGGTTCTATAGGCGATTTATACGTGTCTAATTGTTCAGGCGATTTATACGGGTCTATAGGCGATTTATACGTGTCTAATTGTTCAGGCGATTTATACATGTTCTATAGGTGAATTATACGTGTATTTCCCAAAGGCGAACTATATGTTTTTTCTTAACAAAGGCGATTTATACGTTCTTCTTAACAAAGGCAATTTATACGTTCTTTTTAACAAAGGCGAATTATACATCATTTGTTTGTTAAGGCGAATTATACATATCCTTTGTAAAGGTGAATTATAGGTTTTATTTGCAAGGGCGATTTATACATTTTTCAAGGAGAACTATACACGTTTATCAGGTGAATTATACGGTTGTTCTTTGATTTGTAAAATCCCGTGAAAAATTAATTTCTCGATTTTTTCAAGAATTGTAAAATCCCATGTATTCTGACAGACTCAACTTCATTAATCAAACCTCACTTTAACACAACAACCTCCAATCACTGTTCGATCATTTTAATCTTATCACATTATTCAATTATTTCACTTGGTCAAAAGAATACTCTTGCTGAGTACATGATACTCTCCGGTGCTGACACCTATGTTAGACAAGGACCTGTATGATTCTTGGAAAAGTATAATGGAATTATACATGCAAAATAGAGAGCACGGTAGAATGATACTTGAACCAGTTGAACATGGTCCTCTCATTTGGCCTACAGTTGAAGAGAACGGTCTGATCAGAACAAAGAAATATGCTGAATTATCTGTTGATGAGAAAATTCAAGCTGATTGAGTGCACTTGTAACAACCCACAATTTTCATCACTGTAATTTCCACTTATATTATATTAAATACTACTTTTTCACGGAAATGTTTAGCTTTAATCACTTATGTAAAATAGTTTACTATTTTAAAGTAAACGAGCTTCACGGCAAACATTCCTATGCAAATTCTATCTCGTTTATATCAAGTAAACGCCTAATATGTCAAGTAAATATTCTAAATATATCTAATCATTATACGTTATCTATTTAACATAATTTTTTAACATTAATTACCTAAATGAACTTTATCCGTTAACTGTTTTATACAAACCCTAACTACATGTACTGTATACATACAAAACGAATATACAAGCTTATGATGCATATGTACAAGTACTCCTAAGCATAAATTCAAATATGTTTTCCCTCCTAAATCATGGTACAACACTATAAAGCTTAAAGTACAAGCCGATTGTGCATGATATTCAAATGAGCTCATTTCCCTCTAAATTCTACAAGGCATTTAGTACCACCTTTCGAGCCTAGAGTACAAGTCTTCTAAGCACAACATTTAAACATATTTTTTCCTCCAAACACCATTCCACAATCTTCCTAAACCAAAACCCTAACCTGAAAACCCTAGCAAACTCGATATCACTTAAACTAGTTCATAATTATAGATTCAGAATCTGATCCGTGGTAAAACATAGGATCTGGGCAAAATCAGTAGGTTTTAGGTATTAAGATAAAATACTAGGTTATAGCCCTATGTCTTGTGATCATTTTTCCGGTTGACTCAACCTGATTCCATTTCGGATGAATTAGATATAGCCGAAATGGCAAAGGTGCGCAAATTCTGCACACCTGTAGTAAATGGCTATTATCTATAGATTTTTATATAGTAACCTAAATTTGTAAAACTAAAAGTTGTAGAGGACTCAAATATCTAACCATGCTCACTGGTTTGAGCTTCATCGGAGTTACGGTTTGTAAAAAATGGCACCATTTTTACGAGTCAAATATGGTTGTCTTAAAAAAAACAACAATGCCCTTTCATTAAAAATTCGTCCCTTGAGCCCCCAAAGCAGACCCTTGGCACCACTCAAGACTTTTGGGCACCCTCCAACATCGTGGCCAACCACTCAAGTAAGCTTGGTCCACTACTCCACTCAAAAACTAACCATTACTTCTACACTTTATTACTCATACATACATTCATTCATCATTCACCATTCAAACTCAAAAAAACTTTAAAATGATGATCTAACCAAGCCATAGAAGAGAAGAAAAGAAGAACTCATCAAGTAGAAGCCAAGAAATAAGAGAAAAGATGTTGATCCTAAACCTAGATTGATTTCTTAGGTTGTTTAAGGTTAAATTACCTTGGATAAATCCAAAATAACTTGTTGTAGAAACTTTGTATGTATATTAAAGTGTATGCGGAATCTACACCTTAATACCTAGAAGTATTATGAATAAAACAATAATCTTGAACAAACAAAGATATAACCAAACGCTCCAATATTATTAGATCAATAATACGAGTACTCTTAACTTAGTACTATGGTTTACAACCTTGAAGCTTTTCTTAATCGACTTTGACAACTATGAAGACTTTATATGCAAAATGATGATAGAAAAACTTATATGATTTTGTTATGATCAGATGCTAAACCTATATGCCCTAGGATCCCTTTTATACACCGAGGAGTCCTAATGGGCTTTACACTACTTACCTAAGTATTTAGCAAACTGTAATTGAATATAATGAATATGTATTTAATACTTTCCAAGCATGTAGATCAAAATTGTAAATAAAATACTTTCTCATAAATCTTTCTCAATCGCATATAAATCTCATCAAATCAGCATTAACTTCAGTTGAAATCTTGTATCTGCATTATAATCTCTTCAATCAGCATAACAATATTCCACTAGCGGCATTAACTTTGGTTGAGCAGGCATCAATATTACTCTAAACAGTAGTAACTAACACTCGCAGTAGTACTTTTGTGCTAGCGCTCGTACGAACTACTTTGGAATTTTTTCTTCAGTCTTCTCCAGCAGTCTAAGTTCCTTCAGCAGTTATAAGTTAAGTACTGGCAGTTACTAAGTTTACTCTCAGAGTACTAAGTTACTATGCAGTACTAACTGATTAGTACTGGCAGTTTCCAACACTTAGCATATTTCCATGTATCTTGAGTAGTACTAAATTATGCTTGGCAGTACAAAGTAATTGAAGACTTTAGGTATGTTTGGCGTAATAGGCTAGAGCTGAGGCTGGGGCTTGTATCGGGGCTGGGACTGAGGCTGGGGCTTATATTATAAGCCGAAATTAAAATTTGTATTTTTTTAAACTTGTTTGGCAAATGGGCTAAGGCTGGGGCTTATTATTGTAAATTACTAAAAAAGGACATAATTAAATAAATTTTTGGTATATGTAAGATATTTTTAAGGGTATATAAGTAATTTTTGGTTCATAAGCCTCGGGCAAAAGTTTTTAGCCCCTTTTATAGGGCTGGGGCTTATAGAGGCTAATGACTTCATAAGCCCGCGTGACAAACGGGTTATTTTATAAGCTGGCTTATTTTAAAAGCCCAAGCCCCAATAAGCCCCTATAAGCCTGTATCCAAACACACCCTTTAATTCCCAACAATCATCCCCTAAACTTGATATTCATCTTGTTAATCATTAAGTTTCTTCATTAAAGGTGACCCCAACAATCCTCCCCTAAACTTGATGTTCAATCTCTGATCTTTCAAGTTTTCTTGATAAGAAGCTTTATCTTCACTAGGAGGATGTATCTAAACACTTCTTGTAATGTGACTTGTCATTTTCTTGTGTCAACTCTGCTCCTGCTCTATCATCAAATTGATCTTTTAATTTCATAGCTTCTTTATAACCAAGTCTTTCTTGCTCTTGTTACCTTTTTGTCTTCAGGGCTATTTAACCTCACCGAATCTTCCAATTCTATTTCTGGGTTGCCTTGCAAATAAAAAAATTAGACCTTCTTGGTGACCCAAGCCATTACAGACCTGGATCTGCCTCTGACATCAACATAGTCATATCTCTTCAAAGTGATTGATGTATATTTGGTTTGATAGGTCTCCAAACCCAACATGCTGAGGCCTTGACTGCATTAACTCGATTCGTCCTAACAACATTAAAATAACTTTGTCTAGCAGTATTAAGTGAAATTGGGCCAGACCTAGTTAAGATTTTTCTTGGAACCATGTGTCTTTTTAGATTAGGGTGAGTAATTCTTGGAGAATTTTGATGGTTCACCTTATTGCTTTTTCATATGGTTTTCCTCCCTTTGACCATTTAGCTGTCTCTTTTGTTTACATGTATACTGGAGGTGATCAAAACTTCCACAGATATAGCAGGCTTTATTGTGCATCACAAAATCATTTCCTAGTTGTTGGGACTTTTGATTATTCCAGTTTCTTTCATTTCCCCTAGGTTTTTGTGACCTGTACATTTCAGCATACTTAACTGACTTTTTAACTGGTTTTTCATGATTTTTAGGTTTAGTAAACTCTACCTTTTTATTAACAAGAAAAAAATGTTCTTTATCAACATTGGGTGAAGACCTCAACAAAAGGCTACTTGTGTCTTGTGATACTTGTTCTTTTACCAAAAACTCTTCAGAATCTTCTTTAGAATTATCTGATTTTTTATCACAAACAACATTAGACTCTTGCTCACTATTCTCAGGACCATAACCTTTGAATTCAGGCTCTTTAAATTCATCAAGACCAGAATAAGACAGATCAAGCTTTTTAGGTCTATTATAGAGTAAAGGATGAGGTAGAGGAACTGCACTATACCCCAAACCATTTTTACTTTTGTCAGTTATCTGACTTCCCAACAACTTATCTAAGTCTTTTGAGGCTTTATCAAATTTCTTAATTTTAAATTCAATGCCATCTTTTTCTTGCTTAACTTTTTCAAACTCACTTTTAAGCATATTTATTTCAGTCTTTACAAGCTACTTCTCTTTTAAGAACTGCAACTTCTTCACTAAAAATAACCTCATTCTTCCTATATGTGATTAGTTGAGCTTCTACTGTTGCTAAACTGTTTATAAAGTAGCTGCTATACAATTCAGTTTTGATTAAGCTTAACAATCAAATCATCACACTATTTCTTAAGAGTTTCATAGTTTTTCAAACATGTTTTAGAGAAAGTTTTATCAGTGTATACATCTGAGTCTAAAAAAGCCATAGGAGCCATATCTTCCTTGTGAGTAAATGATTCTTCTTGGTAGTTTCTTCTAGATCAAAATTTCAGAGCACAAGCTCTGATACCACGTGTTGATCCCAAACCAAAATCCGTTTCCTTATGGGGGGGGTGGGGGGGGGGGGGTGGGGGGGGGGGGGGGGTGGGGGGGGAGGGGGGGGTGGGGGGGGGGGGGGGAGAGTGGGGGGTGGGGGGGGGGGGGGGTTGTTTTAAGGTTAAATTGCCCTTAGATAAATCCAAAAAAAACTTGTTGTAGAAACTTTGTATGTATATTAAAGTGTATGCATAATTATCACCATAATACTAAAGTATTATGAATAAAACAGTAATCTTGAATAAAAAAGATATAACCAAATGCTCAAATATTATTAGATCAATAATACAAGTACTCTTAACTTAGTACTAGGGTTTACAACTTGAAGCTTTTCTTAATCGACTTTGACAACTATGAAGACTTATATGCAAAACTGATGATAGAAAACTTATATGATTTGTATACTGATCAGATGCTAAACTAGATGCCCTAGGATCTCCTTTTATACACCAAGGAGTCCTAATGGGCTTACAATACTTACCTAAGTATTTAGTCAAATGTATTGAATATAATGACTATGTATTTAATACTTTCCAAAGAATGTAGTCAAATGTAATAAAATACTTTCTCATAAATCTTCTCAATCAGTATATAATCTCATCAATCAGCATTAACTTCAGTTGAAATCTTCTAATCAGCATATAATCTCTTCAATCAGCATTAACAATATTCACTAGCAGCATTAACTTTGTTGAGCTAGCATCAATACTTACTCTAATAGTAGTCAACTAACTCTAGCAGTAGTAACTTTTGTGCTAGCTAGAGGTACTAACTACTTGGAATTTTTTATTCCAGTCTTCACAGCAGTTTTAAGTCCTTCAGCAAGGTATTTTTTTTTATTAAGTTAGTATTGGAGTACTAACTTTACTCTAAGCAGTACTAAGTTACTCTAGCTAGTACTAACTAATTAGTACTGGCAGTTTCCAACAGTTAGCATATTTCCATGTATCTTGAGCAGTACTAAATTATGCTTGGCAGTACAAAGTATAAAGACTTTAATTCCCAACAATCATCCCCTAAACTTGATATTCATCTTGATATTCATCTTGTTAATCATTAAGTTTCTTTATTAAAGGCTTCTTGACCCCAATAATCCTCCCTTAAACTTGATGTTCATCTTCTGAATCTTCAAGTTTCTTGATAAGAAGCTTTATCTTTACTAAGAGGATGTATCTAAATACTTCTTGTATTGTGACTTGTCATTTTCTTGTGTCAACTCTGCTCCTTCTCTCTTTTCATCATCAAATTGATCTTGAAATTTCATAGCTGCTTTAAAACCAAGTCTTTCTTGCTCTTGTTATCTTTTTGTCTTCAGGGCTATTTAACCTTACTGAATCTTCCAATTTTGTTTTTGGGTTGCCCTGCAAATAAGAAAATCAGACCTTCTTGGGAACCCAAGCCATTACAGACCTCGATCTGTCCTCTTAACCATAACATGTCTTATCTCTTCAACGTGATTGATGTACTATTAGGATTTTGATAGGTCTCTAACCCAACTGCTGGAGGCCTTGACTGCATTAAGCCAGTTCGTTCTAACAGCATTAAAATAACTTTGTCTTGGAGTATTAGTTAGTATTAGTGAAATTAGGCCAGACCTAGTTAAAATTTTTCTTGGAACCATGTGTCTTTTTGGATTAGGGTGAGTAATTCTTGGAGAATTTTAATGGTTCACCCTTCTTGCATTATTCCACACTGGTGTTTCCTCCCTTTGACCATTTAGTTGTCTCTTTTGTTTACATGTATACTGGAGGTAATCAAAACTTCCACAGACATAACAGGCTTTATTGTGCATCACAAAATCATTTTCTAGTTGTTGGGACTTTTGATTATTCCAGTTTCTTTTATTTCCCCTAGGTTTTTGTGACCTGTACATTTCAGCATACTTAAGTGACTTTTTAACTGGTTTGTTTTTCATGATTTTTAGGTTTGACAAACTCTATCTTTTTATCAAGAAAAACAGTTTCTTTATTAACATTAAGTGAAGACTCAACAAAGCTACTTGTGTCTTCTGATACTTGTTCTTATACCAAAGAGTCATCAGAATTTTCCTTAGAAGCATCTGATTTTTTATCACAAACAATGTTAGACTCTTGTTTACTATCCTCAGAACCATAACTTTTGAATACAGGGTCTTTGAATTCATCAAGACCAGAATAAGAAAATTAAGCTTTTTAGGTCATATAGATTAAAGGATGGGGTGGAGGAACAACATTATACCCCAAACCCTTTTTACTTTTGTCAGTTATCTGACTCTCTAACAACTTGTTTAGGCTCTTTGAGGCATTATCAAATTTCTCAATTTTAAATTCAATGCCCTCTTTTTCTTGTTAACTTTTTCAAACTCACTTTTAAGCACATTTATTTCATAGTCTTTGCAAGCTACTTCCCTTTTAAGAACTGCAACTCTACACTAAAAGAACCTCATTCTTTCTATATGTGATAAGTTGTTGTTCTACAGTTGCTAAACCTCTTTATAAGTAGATGCTGTAAATTCAGTTTGATTAAGCTTAACAATTAAATCATCACACTGTTTCTTAAGAGTTTCATAGTTTTTCAGACAAGTTTTAGTGCAAGTTTTATCATTGTATACTTCAGAGTCTGAAAACACCATTAGAGCCATGTTTGTCTGAACCTGTTCTTCTGCCATATCACTCCAGTCAAAACCTACACCATCTATAGCCAACATTGCCTTTGAAGATGTGTCTTCATTGTTTCCTTGTTTCCTAGCGTTGTCTTGATATCTGAACTGACCATCTTTGTTCCTTGGTGCTCTACATTCCTTGGCAAAGTGTCCCATCTTGTGACAGTTGAAACACTCTACCTTGGATGTATCATACCCAACAGTATCATTAGCATTAATAAAAAATTTCTTGTCTGTCTCTGAAAGTACCTTTTTGCCCTCATACTTAGCAGAGAGAGCTGCCACTTCAAATCCATTGCTTCCAGATCATCTTTATGAATTTGCTCTAATTCCTGCTAAAGGAGATTAGAACCATTTGGATTCTCAATCATGAAAGCATACACATTATTATCACTAAAGTTAGCAGTACTAACTTGAGGACAAGCAGTGTTAATATTAAGGCTAACAGTACTAACTTCATATGCAGGATTAGCAGTATTAACATCATTAGTACCGCTAATGCTTGGAGCAGTCATAAAGGCTAAGTTTTGAGCACCACTACTTGCACCAACATATTTCTTTATATCTTGTTTAACAATTTTGAAGTTGTTGTACAAATCATTAATGCTCATTGTTGCAATATCAACCTTATTCGTCCAGACTACAACATGAGTATTCCACTCAAGAGGCAAGCTTCTCAAAAAATTTGAATTTAAGTCTTCTTGAGTTATGACCACACCCAAAATTGCAAGCCTACTAATAATCTTCTGGAGCCTGTTAAAGATAGAGTCAAGAGACTCTGTGCTTAATGCACTAAAATTTTCATATTGTTGCTTCAACGGTGTCTTCTGTGTTTTCTTAGTGGCTTCATTACCTCTAAATCGTGTTTTGATAGCAGCAAACATTGTTTTAGCATCACTGTACTTACTGAAAGTAAGTTGATGTTCATTGAGAAGAGCCATGAGTAGCAAGCTTCTAGCCTTCACATCATTCTTCTTGTTGGTCTTTTCTTCAGCAGTTATAGGTACCGACATCTTTGTAACAGAAGTACCATTCTCTTGTGCTGTTTGTGGTACAGATACCCATGAGTTACCATTCTTTATGACCTCTCATAGATCATAGTCGTGTACATGGAAGTACTGCTTGATTCTTATCACCCATATCTCATACTCACCTAGTTTGAGTATGGGTAGCTTAGTAGTAGTATTACTCTGTGCAGATTCAAACTCCATAACTTCTAGATCAAAGTTTCTCAAAGCAAAAGCTCTGATACCACTTGTTGATCCCAAACCTTGATTAATTCCTTAGCTTGTTTAAGGTTAAATTACCTAGGATAAATCCAAAATAACTTGTTGTAGAAACTTTGTATGTATACTAAAG